>CAWVNZ010000674.1:0-73213 GCA_963930735.1 Dioctria linearis
CGTAATTAAAATTTGCGACAGTAAAAATGAATTTTTGCAAAATTTACTATAGAAAAGGCAATCCCTGGCGTAATTAAAACTTGAGACAGTAAAAAATGAATTTTTGAATAATTTACTATAGAAAAGGCAATCCCTGGCGTAATTAAAATTTGAGACAGTAAAAAATTAGTTTGTGAATAATTTACTATAGAAAAGGCAATCCCTGGCGTAATTAAAATTTGCGACAGTAAAAAATGAATTTTTGCAAAATTTACTATAGAAAAGGCAATCCCTGGCGTAATTAAAATTTGCGACAGTAAAAAATTATTTTTGGCAAAATTTACTATAGAAAAGGCAATCCCTGGCGTATTTAAAATTTGCGAAAGTATAAAATGAATTTTTGAATAATTTACTATAGAAAAGGCAATCCCTGGCGTATTTAAAATTTGCGACAGTATAAAATTAATTTTTGAATAATTTACTATAGAAAAGGCAATCCCTGGCGTAATTAAAATTTGAGACAGTAAAAAATGAATTTTTGAATAATTTACTATAGAAAAGGCAATCCCTGGCGTAATTAAAATTTGAGACAGTAAAAAATTATTTTTTGAATAATTTACTATAGAAAAGGCAATCCCTGGCGTATTTAAAATTTGCGACAGTAAAAAATTATTTTTGGCAAAATTTACTATAGAAAAGGCAATCCCTGGCGTAATTAAAATTTGAGACAGTAAAAAATTAATTTTTGAATAATTTACTATAGAAAAGGCAATCCCTGGCGTAATTAAAATTTGCGACAGTAAAAAATTATTTTTGGCATAATTTACTATAGAAAAGTCAATTCCTGGCGTAATTAAAATTTGCGACAGTAAAAAATGAATTTTTGAATAATTTACTATAGAAAAGGCAATCCCTGGCGTAATTAAAATTTCCGACACTAAAAAATTAATTTTTGAATAATTTACTATAGAAAAGGCAATCCCTGGCGTAATTAAAATTTGCGACAGTAAAAAATTATTTTTGGCAAAATTTACTATAGAAAAGGCAATCCCTGGCGTAATTATAATTTGAGACAGTAAAAAATGAATTTTTGAATAATTTACTATAGAAAAGGCAATCCCTGGCGTAATTGTAATTTGCGACAGTAAAAAATGATTTTTTGCAAAATTTACTATAGAAAAGGCAATCCCTGGCGTATTTAAAATTTGCGACAGTATAAAATTAATTTTTGAATAATTTACTATAGAAAAGGCAATCCCTGGCGTAATTAAAATTTGCAACAGTAAAAAATTATTTTTTGCAAAATTTACTATAGAAAAGGCAATCCCTGGCGTAATTAAAATTTGCGACAGTAAAAAATGAATTTTTGAATAATTTACTATAGAAAAGGCAATCCCTGGCGTAATTAAAATTTGCGACAGTAAAAAATTATTTTTGGCAAAATTTACTATAGAAAAGGCAATCCCTGGCGTAATTAAAATTTGCAACAGTAAAAAATTAGTTTTTGAATAATTTACTATAGAAAACGCAATCCCTGGCGTATTTAAATTTGCGACAGTATAAAATTAATTTTTGAATAATTTACTATAGAAAAGGCAATCCCTGGCGTATTTAAAATTTGCGACAGTATAAAATTAATTTTTGAATAATTTACTATAGAAAAGGCAATCCCTGGCGTAATTAAAATTTGAGATAGTAAAAAATGAATTTTTGAATAATTTACTATAGAAAAGGCAATCCCTGGCGTAATTAAAATTTGAGACAGTAAAAAATTATTTTTTGAATAATTTACTATAGAAAAGGCAATCCCTGGCGTATTTAAAATTTGCAACAGTAAAAAATTAGTTTTTGAATAATTTACTATAGAAAAGGCAATCCCTGGCGTAATTAAAATTTGCGACAGTAAAAAATGAATTTTTGAATAATTTACTATAGAAAAGGCAATCCCTGGCGTAATTAAAATTTGCGACAGTAAAAAATGAATTTTTGAATAATTTACTATAGAAAAGGCAATCCCTGGCGTAATTAAAATTTGCGACAGTAAAAAATGAATTTTTGCAAAATTTACTAAAGAAAAGGCAATCCCTGGCCTAATTAAAATTTGCGACAGTAAAAAATTATTTTTGGCAAAATTTACTATAGAAAAGGCAATCCCTGGCGTAGTTAAAATTTGCGACAGTAAAAAATTATTTTTTGCAAAATTTACTATAGAAAAGGCAATCCCTGGCGTATTTAAAATTTGCAACAGTAAAAAATTATTTTTTTAATAATTATCTATAGAAAAGGCAATCCCTGGCGTAATTAAAATTTGCGACACTAAAAAATTATATTTTGAATAATTTACTATAGAAAAGGCAATCCCTGGCGTAATTAAAATTTGTGACAGAAAAAATTATTTTTTGAATAATTTACTATAGAAAAGGCAATCCCTGGCGTAATTAAAATTTGAGACAGTAAAAAATTATTATTTTTTGAATAATTTACTATAGAAAAGGCAATCCCTGGCGTAATTAAAATTTGCGACAGTAAAAAATGAATTTTTGCAAAATTTACTATAGAAAAGGCAATCCCTGGCGTAATTAAAATTTGCGACAGTAAAAAATTATTTTTGGCAAAATTTACTATAGAAAAGGCAATCCCTGGCGTATTTAAAATTTGCGACAGTATAAAATTATTTTTGAATAATTTACTATAGAAAAGGCAATCCCTGGCGTATTTAAAATTTGCAACAGTAAAAAATTATTTTTTGAATAGTTTACTAAAGAAAAGGCAATCCCTGGCGTAATTAAAATTTGCGACACTAAACAATTATTTTTTGCAAAATTTACTATAGAAAAGGCAATCCCTGGCGTATTTAAAATTTGCAACAGTAAAAAATTATTTTTTGAATAATTTACTATAGAAAAGGCAATCCCTGGCGTAATTAAAATTTGCGACACTAAAAAATTATTTTTGAATAATTTACTATAGAAAAGGCAATCCCTGGCGTATTTAAAATTTGCAACAGTAAAAAATTAGTTTTTGAATAATTTACTATAGAAAAGGCAATCCCTGGCGTAATTAAAATTTGCGACACTAAACAATTATTTTTTGCAAAATTTACTATAGAAAAGGCAATCCCTGGCGTAATTAAAATTTGAGACAGTAAAAAATTATTATTTTTTGAATAATTTACTATAGAAAAGCAATCCCTGGCGTAATTAAAATTTGAGACAGTAAAAAATTATTTTTTGAATAATTTACTACAGAAAAGGCAATCCCTGGCGTATTTAAAATTTGCAACAGTAAAAAATTAGTTTTTGAATAATTTACTATAGAAAAGGCAATCCCTGGCGTAATTAAAATTTGCGACAGTAAAAATTAATTTTTTAATAATTTACTATAGAAAAGGCAATCCTTGGCGTATTTAAATTTGCAACAGAAAAAAATTATTTTGAATAATTTACTATAGAAAAGGCAATCCCTGGCGTAATTAAAATTTGCGACACTAAACAATTATTTTTTGCAAAATTTACTATAGAAAAGGCAATCCCTGGCGTAATTAAAATTTGCGACAGTAAAAAATTATTTTTGGCAAAATTTACTATAGAAAAGGCAATCCCTGGCGTAATTAAAATTTGAGACAGTAAAAAATTAATTTTTGAATAATTTACTATAGAAAAGGCAATCCCTGGCGTAATTAAAATTTGCGACAGTAAAAAATTATTTTTGGCATAATTTACTATAGAAAAGGCAATTCCTGGCGTAATTAAAATTTGCGACAGTAAAAAATGAATTTTTGAATAATTTACTATAGAAAAGGCAATCCCTGGCGTAATTAAAATTTGCGACACTAAAAAATAATTTTTTGAATAATTTACTATAGAAAAGGCAATGCCTGGCGTACTTAAAATTTGCGACAGTAAAAAATGAATTTTTGAATAATTTACTATAGAAAAGGCAATCCCTGGCGTAATTAAAATTTGCGACAGTAAAAAATTATTTTTTGAATAATTTACTATAGAATAGGCAATCCCTGGCGTAATTAAAATTTGAGACAGTAAAAAATTATTTTTTGAATAATTTACTATAGAAAAGGCAATCCCTGGCGTAATTATAATTTGCGACACTAAACAATTATTTTTTGCAAAATTTACTATAGAAAAGGCAATCCCTGGCGTATTTAAAATTTGCAACAGTAAAAAATTATTTTTTTAATAATTATCTATAGAAAAGGCAATCCCTGGCGTAATTAAAATTTGCGACACTAAAAAATTATTTTTTGAATAATTTACTATAGAAAAGGCAATCCTGGCGTAATTAAAATTTGTGACAGAAAAAATTATTTTTTGAATAATTTACTATAGAAAAGGCAATCCCTGGCGTAATTAAAATTTGAGACAGTAAAAAATTATTATTTTTTGAATAATTTACTATAGAAAAGGCAATCCCTGGCGTAATTAAAATTTGCGACAGTAAAAAATGAATTTTTGCAAAATTTACTATAGAAAAGGCAATCCCTGGCGTAATTAAAATTTGCGACAGTAAAAAATTATTTTTGGCAAAATTTACTATAGAAAAGGCAATCCCTGGCGTATTTAAAATTTGCGACAGTATAAAATTATTTTTGAATAATTTACTATAGAAAAGGCAATCCCTGGCGTATTTAAAATTTGCAACAGTAAAAAATTATTTTTTGAATAGTTTACTAAAGAAAAGGCAATCCCTGGCGTAATTAAAATTTGCGACACTAAACAATTATTTTTTGCAAAATTTACTATAGAAAGGCAATCCCTGGCGTATTTAAAATTTGCAACAGTAAAAAATTATTTTTGAATAATTTACTATAGAAAAGGCAATCCCTGGCGTAATTAAAATTTGCGACACTAAAAAATTATTTTTTGAATAATTTACTATAGAAAAGGCAATCCCTGGCGTATTTAAAATTTGCAACAGTAAAAAATTAGTTTTTGAATAATTTACTATAGAAAAGGCAATCCCTGGCGTAATTAAAATTTGCGACACTAAACAATTATTTTTTGCAAAATTTACTATAGAAAAGGCAATCCCTGGCGTAATTAAAATTTTAGACAGTAAAAAATTATTATTTTTTGAATAATTTACTATATACTATAGAAAAGCAATCCCTGGCGTAATTAAAATTTGAGACAGTAAAAAATTATTTTTTGAATAATTTACTACAGAAAAGGCAATCCCTGGCGTATTTAAAATTTGCAACAGTAAAAAATTAGTTTTTGAATAATTTACTATAGAAAAGGCAATCCCTGGCGTAATTAAAATTTGCGACAGTAAAAAATTATTTTTGGCAAAATTTACTATAGAAAAGGGAATCCCTGGCGTAATTAAAATTTGAGACAGTAAAAAATTAATTTTTGAATAATTTACTATAGAAAAGGCAATCCCTGGCGTAATTAAAATTTGCGACAGTAAAAAATTATTTTTGGCATAATTTACTATAGAAAAGGCAATTCCTGGCGTAATTAAAATTTGCGACAGTAAAAAATGAATTTTTGAATAATTTACTATAGAAAAGGCAATCCCTGGCGTAATTAAAATTTGCGACACTAAAAAATTATTTTTTGAATAATTTACTATAGAAAAGGCAATCCCTGGCGTACTTAAAATTTGCGACAGTAAAAAATTATTTTTTGAATAATTTACTATAGAAAAGCCAATCCCTGGCGTAATTAAAATTTGCGACAGTAAAAAATTATTTTTTGAATAATTTACTATAGAATAGGCAATCCCTGGCGTAATTAAAATTTGAGACAGTAAAAAATTATTTTTTGAATAATTTACTATAGAAAAGGCAATCCCTGGCGTAATTATAATTTGCGACAGTAAAAAATTAATTTTTGAATAATTTACTATAGAAAAGGCAATCCCTGGCGTAATTAAAATTTGAGACAGTAAAAAATTAATTTTTGCAAAATTTACTATAGAAAAGGCAATCCCTGGCGTAATTAAAATTTGCGACAGTAAAAAATTATTTTTGGCAAAATTTACTATAGAAAAGGCAATCCTTGGCGTAATTATAATTTGCGACAGTAAAAAATGAATTTTTGAATAATTTACTATAGAAAAGGCAATCCCTGGCGTAATTATAATTTGCGACAGTAAAAAATGATTTTTTGCAAAATTTACTATAGAAAAGGCAATCCCTGGCGTAATTAAAATTTGAGACAGTAAAAAAATTAATTTTTGAATAATTTACTATAGAAAAGGCAATCCCTGGCGTAATTAAAATTTGAGACAGTAAAAAATTAATTTTTGAATAATTTACTATAGAAAAGGCAATCCCTGGCGTAATTAAAATTTGAGACAGTAAAAAATGAATCTTTGAATAATTTACTATAGAAAAGGCAATCCCTGGCGTAATTAAAATTTGAGACAGTAAAAAATTATTATTTGAATAATTTACTATAGAAAAGGCAATCCCTGGCGTATTTAAAATTTGCAACAGTAAAAAATTAGTTTTTGAATAATTTACTATAGAAAAGGCAATCCCTGGCGTAATTAAAATTTGCGACAGTAAAAAATTAATTTTTGAATAATTTACTCTAGAAAAGGCAATCCCTGGCGTAATTAAAATTTGCGACAGTAAAAAATGAATTTTTGAATAATTTACTATAGAAAAGGCAATCCCTGGCGTAATTAAAATTTGCGACAGTAAAAAATGAATTTTAGCAAAATTTACTATAGAAAAGGCAATCCCTGTCGTACTTAAAATTTGCGACAGTAAAAAATTATTTTTGGCAAAATTTACTATAGAAAAGGCAATCCCTGGCGTAATTAAAATTTGCGACAGTAAAAAATTAATTTTTGAATAATTTACTATAGAAAAGGCAATCCCTGGCGTAATTAAAATTTGCGACAGTAAAAAATTATTTTTGGCAAAATTTACTATAGAAAAGGCAATCCCTGGCGTATTTAAAATTTGCGACAGTAAAAAATGAATTTTTGAATAATTTACTATAGAAAAGGCAATCCCTGGCGTAATTATAATTTGCGACAGTAAAAAATGAATTTTTGAATAATTTACTATAGAAAAGGCAATCCCTGGCGTAATTAAAATTTGCGACAGTAAAAAATTATTTTTTGAATAATTTACTATAGAATAGGCAATCCCTGGCGTAATTAAAATTTGAGACAGTAAAAAATTATTTTTTGAATAATTTACTATAGAAAAGGCAATCCCTGGCGTAATTATAATTTGCGACAGTAAAAAATTAATTTTTGAATAATTTACTATAGAAAAGGCAATCCCTGGCGTAATTAAAATTTGAGACAGTAAAAAATTAATTTTTGCAAAATTTACTATAGAAAAGGCAATCCCTGGCGTAATTAAAATTTGCGACAGTAAAAAATTATTTTTGGCAAAATTTACTATAGAAAAGGCAATCCCTGGCGTAATTATAATTTGCGACAGTAAAAAATGAATTTTTGAATAATTTACTATAGAAAAGGCAATCCCTGGCGTAATTATAATTTGCGACAGTAAAAAATGATTTTTTGCAAAATTTACTATAGAAAAGGCAATCCCTGGCGTAATTAAAATTTGAGACAGTAAAAAATTAATTTTTGAATAATTTACTATAGAAAAGGCAATCCCTGGCGTAATTAAAATTTGAGACAGTAAAAAATTAATTTTTGAATAATTTACTATAGAAAAGGCAATCCCTGGCGTAATTAAAATTTGAGACAGTAAAAAATGAATCTTTGAATAATTTACTATAGAAAAGGCAATCCCTGGCGTAATTAAAATTTGAGACAGTAAAAAATTATTATTTGAATAATTTACTATAGAAAAGGCAATCCCTGCGTATTTAAAATTTGCAACAGTAAAAAATTAGTTTTTGAATAATTTACTATAGAAAAGGCAATCCCTGGCGTAATTAAAATTTGCGACAGTCAAAAATTAATTTTTGAATAATTTACTCTAGAAAAGGCAATCCCTGGCGTAATTAAAATTTGCGACAGTAAAAAATGAATTTTTGAATAATTTACTATAGAAAAGGCAATCCCTGGCGTAATTAAAATTTGCGACAGTAAAAAATTATTTTTGGCAAAATTTACTATAGAAAAGGCAATCCCTGGCGTGTTTAAAATTTGCGACAGTAAAAAATTATTTTTGAATAATTTACTATAGAAAAGGCAATCCCTGGCGTATTTAAAATTTGCAACAGTAAAAAATTATTTTTGAATAATTTACTATAGAAAAGGCAATCCCTGGCGTAATTAAAATTTGCGACACTAAACAATTATTTTTTGCAAAATTTACTATAGAAAAGGCAATCCCTGGCGTATTTAAAATTTGAGATAGTAAAAAATTATTTTTTGAATAATTTACTATAGAAAAGGCAATCCCTGGCGTAATTAAAATTTGCGACACTAAACAATTATTTTTTGCAAAATTTACTATAGAAAAGGCAATCCCTGGCGTATTTAAAATTTGCAACAGTAAAAAATTATTTTTTGAATAATTTACTATAGAAAAGGCAATCCCTGGCGTAATTAAAATTTGCGACACTAAAAAATTATTTTTTGAATAATTTACTATAGAAAAGGCAATCCCTGGCGTAATTAAAATTTGTGACAGAAAAAATTATTTTTTGAATAATTTACTATAGAAAAGGCAATCCCTGGCGTAATTAAAATTTGAGACAGTAAAAAATTATTATTTTTTGAATAATTTACTATAGAAAAGGCAATCCTGGCGTAATTAAAATTTGCGACAGAAAAAAATTATTTTTTGAATAATTTACTATAGAAAAGGCAATCCCTGGCGTATTTAAAATTTGCGACAGTATAAAATTATTTTTTGAATAATTTACTATAGAAAGGCAATCCCTGGCGTAATTAAAATTTGAGATAGTAAAAAATGAATTTTTGAATAATTTACTATAGAAAAGGCAATCCCTGGCGTAATTAAAATTTGAGACAGTAAAAAATTATTTTTTGAATAATTTACTATAGAAAAGGCAATCCCTGGCGTAATTAAAATTTGCAACAGTAAAAAATTAGTTTTTGAATAATTTACTATAGAAAACGCAATCCCTGGCGTATTTAAATTTGCGACAGTATAAAATTAATTTTTGAATAATTTACTATAGAAAAGGCAATCCCTGGCGTATTTAAAATTTGCGACAGTATAAAATTAATTTTTGAATAATTTACTATAGAAAAGGCAATCCCTGGCGTAATTAAAATTTGAGATAGTAAAAAATGAATTTTTGAATAATTTACTATAGAAAAGGCAATCCCTGGCGTAATTAAAATTTGAGACAGTAAAAAATTATTTTTTGAATAATTTACTATAGAAAAGGCAATCCCTGGCGTATTTAAAATTTGCAACAGTAAAAATTAGTTTTTGAATAATTTACTATAGAAAAGGCAATCCCTGGCGTAATTAAAATTTGCGACAGTAAAAAATGAATTTTTGAATAATTTACTATAGAAAAGGCAATCCCTGGCGTAATTAAAATTTGCGACAGTAAAAAATGAATTTTTGAATAATTTACTAAAGAAAAGGCAATCCCTGGCGTAATTAAAATTTGCGACAGTAAAAAATGAATTTTTGCAAAATTTACTAAAGAAAAGGCAATCCTGGCGTAATTAAAATTTGCGACAGTAAAAAATTATTTTTGGCAAAATTTACTATAGAAAAGGCAATCCCTGGCGTAGTTAAAATTTGCGACAGTAAAAAATTATTTTTTGCAAAATTTACTATAGAAAAGGCAATCCCTGGCGTATTAAAATTTGCAACAGTAAAAAATTATTTTTTTAATAATTATCTATAGAAAAGGCAATCCCTGGCGTAATTAAAATTTGCGACACTAAAAAAATTATTTTTTGAATAATTTACTATAGAAAAGGCAATCCCTGGCGTAATTAAAATTTGTGGCAGAAAAAATTATTTTTTGAATAATTTACTATAGAAAAGGCAATCCCTGGCGTAATTAAAATTTGAGACAGTAAAAAATTATTATTTTTTGAATAATTTACTATAGAAAAGGCAATCCCTGGCGTAATTAAAATTTGCGACAGTAAAAAATGAATTTTTGCAAAATTTACTATAGAAAAGGCAATCCCTGGCGTAATTAAAATTTGCGACAGTAAAAAATTATTTTTGGCAAAATTTACTATAGAAAAGGCAATCCCAGGCGTATTTAAAATTTGCGACAGTATAAAATTATTTTTGAATAATTTACTATAGAAAAGGCAATCCCTGGCGTATTTAAAATTTGCAACAGTAAAAAATTATTTTTTGAATAGTTTACTAAAGAAAAGGCAATCCCTGGCGTAATTAAAATTTGCGACACTAAACAATTATTTTTTGCAAAATTTACTATAGAAAAGGCAATCCCTGGCGTATTTAAAATTTGCAACAGTAAAAAATTAGTTTTTGAATAATTTACTATAGAAAAGGCAATCCCTGGCGTAATTAAAATTTGCGACACTAAACAATTATTTTTTGCAAAATTTACTATAGAAAAGGCAATCCCTGGCGTAATTAAAATTTGAGACTGTAAAAAATTATTATTTTTGAATAATTTACTATAGAAAAGCAATCCCTGGCGTAATTAAAATTTGAGACAGTAAAAAATTATTTTTTGAATAATTTTACTACAGAAAAGGCAATCCCTGGCGTATTTAAAATTTGCAACAGTAAAAAATTAGTTTTTGAATAATTTACTATAGAAAAGGCAATTCCTGGCGTAATTAAAATTTGCGACAGTAAAAAATGAATTTTTGAATAATTTACTATAGAAAAGGCAATCCCTGGCGTAATTAAAATTTGCGACACTAAAAAATTATTTTTGAATAATTTACTATAGAAAAGGCAATCCCTGGCGTACTTAAAATTTGCGACAGTAAAAAATGAATTTTTGAATAATTTACTATAGAAAAGGCAATCCCTGGCGTAATTAAAATTTGCGACAGTAAAAAATTATTTTTTGAATAATTTACTATAGAATAGGCAATCCCTGGCGTAATTAAAATTTGAGACAGTAAAAAATTATTTTTTGAATAATTTACTATAGAAAAGGCAATCCCTGGCGTAATTATAATTTGCGACACTAAACAATTATTTTTTGCAAAATTTACTATAAAAAAGGCAATCCCTGGCGTATTTAAAATTTGCAACAGTAAAAAATTATTTTTTTAATAATTATCTATAGAAAAGGCAATCCCTGCGTAATTAAAATTTGCGACACTAAAAAAATTATTTTTTGAATAATTTACTATAGAAAAGGCAATCCCTGGCGTAATTAAAACTTGTGACAGAAAAAATTATTTTTTGAATAATTTACTATAGAAAAGGCAATCCCTGGGGTAATTAAAATTTGAGACAGTAAAAAATTATTATTTTTTGAATAATTTACTATAGAAAAGGCAATCCCTGGCGTAATTAAAATTTGCGACAGTAAAAAATGAATTTTTGCAAAATTTACTATAGAAAAGCAATCCCTGGCGTAATTAAAATTTGCGACAGTAAAAAATTATTTTTGGCAAAATTTACTATAGAAAAGGCAATCCCTGGCGTATTTAAAATTTGCGACAGTATAAAATTATTTTTGAATAATTTACTATAGAAAAGGCAATCCCTGGCGTATTTAAAATTTGCAACAGTAAAAAATTATTTTTTGATAGTTTACTAAAGAAAAGGCAATCCCTGGCGTAATTAAAATTTGCGACACTAAACAATTATTTTTTGCAAAATTTACTATAGAAAAGGCAATCCCTGGCGTATTTAAAATTTGCAACAGTAAAAAATTATTTTTGAATAATTTACTATAGAAAAGGCAATCCCTGGCGTAATTAAAATTTGCGACACTAAAAAATTATTTTTTGAATAATTTACTATAGAAAAGGCAATCCCTGGCGTATTTAAAATTTGCAACAGTAAAAAATTAGTTTTTGAATAATTTACTATAGAAAAGGCAATCCCTGGCGTAATTAAAATTTGGGACACTAAACAATTATTTTTTGCAAAATTTACTATAGAAAAGGCAATCCCTGGCGTAATTAAAATTTGAGACAGTAAAAAATTATTTTTTGAATAATTTACTACAGAAAAGGCAATCCCTGGCGTAATTAAAATTTGCGACAGTAAAAAATTATTTTTGGCAAAATTTACTATAGAAAAGGCAATCCCTGGCGTAATTAAATTTGAGACAGTAAAAAATTAATTTTTGAATAATTTACTATAGAAAAGGCAATCCCTGGCGTAATTAAAATTTGCGACAGTAAAAAATTATTTTTGGCATAATTTACTATAGAAAAGGCAATTCCTGGCGTAATTAAAATTTGCGACAGTAAAAAATGAATTTTTGAATAATTTACTATAGAAAAGGCAATCCCTGGCGTAATTAAAATTTGCGACACTAAAAAATTATTTTTTGAATAATTTACTATAGAAAAGGCAATCCCTGGCGTACTTAAAATTTGCGACAGTAAAAAATGAATTTTTGAATAATTTACTATAGAAAAGCCAATCCTGGCGTAATTAAAATTTGCGACAGTAAAAAATTATTTTTTGAATAATTTACTATAGAATAGGTAATCCCTGGCGTAATTAAAATTTGAGACAGTAAAAAATTATTTTTTGAATAATTTACTATAGAAAAGGCAATCCCTGGCGTAATTATAATTTGCGACAGTAAAAAATTAATTTTTGAATAATTTACTATAGAAAAGGCAATCCCTGGCGTAATTAAAATTTGAGACAGTAAAAAATTAATTTTTGCAAAATTTACTATAGAAAAGGCAATCCCTGGCGTAATTAAAATTTGCGACAGTAAAAAATTATTTTTGGCAAAATTTACTATAGAAAAGGCAATCCTTGGCGTAATTATAATTTGCGACAGTAAAAAATGAATTTTTGAATAATTTACTATAGAAAAGGCAATCCTGGCGTAATTATAATTTGCGACAGTAAAAAATGATTTTTTGCAAAATTTACTATAGAAAAGGCAATCCCTGGCGTAATTAAAATTTGAGACAGTAAAAAATTAATTTTTGAATAATTTACTATAGAAAAGGCAATCCCTGGCGTAATTAAAATTTGAGACAGTAAAAAATTAATTTTTGAATAATTTACTATAGAAAAGGCAATCCCTGGCGTAATTAAAATTTGAGACAGTAAAAAATGAATCTTTGAATAATTTACTATAGAAAAGGCAATCCCTGGCGTAATTAAAATTTGAGACAGTAAAAAATTATTATTTGAATAATTTACTATAGAAAAGGCAATCCCTGGCGTATTTAAAATTTGCAACAGTAAAAAATTAGTTTTTGATAATTTACTATAGAAAAGGCAATCCCTGGCGTAATTACAATTTGCGACAGTAAAAAATTAATTTTTGAATAATTTACTCTAGAAAAGGCAATCCCTGGCGTAATTAAAATTTGCGACAGTAAAAAATGAATTTTTGAATAATTTACTATAGAAAAGGCAATCCCTGGCGTAATTAAAATTTGCGACAGTAAAAAATGAATTTTAGCAAAATTTACTATAGAAAAGGCAATCCCTGGCGTACTTAAAATTTGCGACAGTAAAAAATTATTTTTGGCAAAATTTACTATAGAAAAGGCAATCCCTGGCGTAATTAAAATTTGCGACAGTAAAAAATTAATTTTTGAATAATTTACTATAGAAAAGGCAATCCCTGGCGTAATTAAAATTTGCGACAGTAAAAAATTATTTTTGGCAAAATTTACTATAGAAAAGGCAATCCCTGGCGTATTTAAAATTTGCGACAGTAAAAAATGAATTTTTGAATAATTTACTATAGAAAAGGCAATCCCTGGCGTAATTATAATTTGCGACAGTAAAAAATGAATTTTTGAATAATTTACTATAGAAAAGGCAATCCCTGGCGTAATTAAAATTTGCGACAGTAAAAAATTATTTTTTGAATAATTTACTATAGAATAGGCAATCCCTGGCGTAATTAAAATTTGAGACAGTAAAAAATTATTTTTTGAATAATTTACTATAGAAAAGGCAATCCCTGGCGTAATTATAATTTGCGACAGTAAAAAATTAATTTTTGAATAATTTACTATAGAAAAGGCAATCCCTGGCGTAATTAAAATTTGAGACAGTAAAAAATTAATTTTTGCAAATTTACTATAGAAAAGGCAATCCCTGGCGTAATTAAAATTTGCGACAGTAAAAATTATTTTTGGCAAAATTTACTATAGAAAAGGCAATCCCTGGCGTAATTATAATTTGCGACAGTAAAAAATGAATTTTTGAATAATTTACTATAGAAAAGGCAATCCCTGGCGTAATTATAATTTGCGACAGTAAAAAATGATTTTTTGCAAAATTTACTATAGAAAAGGCAATCCCTGGCGTAATTAAAATTTGAGACAGTAAAAAATTAATTTTTGAATAATTTACTATAGAAAAGGCAATCCCTGGCGTAATTAAAATTTGAGACAGTAAAAAATTAATTTTGAATAATTTACTATAGAAAAGGCAATCCCTGGCGTAATTAAAATTTGAGACAGTAAAAAATGAATCTTTGAATAATTTACTATAGAAAAGGCAATCCCTGGCGTAATTAAAATTTGAGACAGTAAAAAATTATTATTTGAATAATTTACTATAGAAAAGGCAATCCCTGGCGTATTTAAAATTTGCAACAGTAAAAAATTAGTTTTTGAATAATTTACTATAGAAAAGGCAATCCTGGCGTAATTAAAATTTGCGACAGTCAAAATTAATTTTTGAATAATTTACTCTAGAAAAGGCAATCCCTGGCGTAATTAAAATTTGCGACAGTAAAAAATGAATTTTTGAATAATTTACTATAGAAAAGGCAATCCCTGGCGTAATTAAAATTTGCGACAGTAAAAAATGAATTTTTGCAAAATTTACTATAGAAAAGGCAATCCCTGGCGTAATTAAAATTTGCGACAGTAAAAAATTATTTTTGGCAAAATTTACTATAGAAAAGGCAATCCCTGGCGTATTTAAAATTTGCGACAGTAAAAAATTATTTTTGAATAATTTACTATAGAAAGGGCAATCCCTGGCGTATTTAAAATTTGCAACAGTAAAAAATTATTTTTTGAATAATTACTATAGAAAAGGCAATCCCTGGCGTAATTAAAATTTGCGACAGTAAACAATTATTTTTTGCAAAATTTACTATAGAAAAGGCAATCCCTGGCGTAATTAAAATTTGCGACACTAAAAATTATTTTTTGAATAATTTACTATAGAAAAGGCAATCCCTGGCGTAATTAAAATTTGTGACAGAAAACATTATTTTTTGAATAATTTACTATAGAAAAGGCAATCCCTGGCGTAATTAAATTTGAGACAGTAAAAAATTATTATTTTTTGAATAATTTACTATAGAAAAGGCAATCCCTGGCGTAATTAAAATTTGCGACAGAAAAAAAATTATTTTTTGAATAATTTACTATAGAAAAGGCAATCCCTGGCGTATTTAAAATTTGCGACAGTATAAAATTATTTTTTTGAATAATTTACTATAGAAAAGGCAATCCCTGGCGTAATTAAAATTTGCGACAGTAAAAATTAATTTTTTGAATAATTTACTATAGAAAAGGCAATCCTGGCGTATTTAAAATTTGCGACAGTAAAAAATGAATTTTTGAATAATTTACTATAGAAAAGGCAATCCCTGGCGTAATTATAATTTGCGACAGTAAAAAATGAATTTTTGAATAATTTACTATAGAAAAGGCAATCCCTGGCGTAATTAAAATTTGCGACAGTAAAAAATTATTTTTTGATAATTTACTATAGAATAGGCAATCCCTGGCGTAATTAAATTTGAGACAGTAAAAATTATTTTTTGAATAATTTACTATAGAAAAGGCAATCCTGGCGTAATTATAATTTGCGACAGTAAAAAATTAATTTTTGAATAATTTACTATAGAAAAGGCAATCCCTGGCGTAATTAAAATTTGAGACAGTAAAAAATTAATTTTTGCAAAAATTTACTATAGAAAAGGCAATCCCTGGCGTAATTAAAATTTGCGACAGTAAAAAATTATTTTTGGCAAAATTTACTATAGAAAAGGGCAATCCCTGGCGTAATTATAATTTGCGACAGTAAAAAATGAATTTTTGAATAATTTACTATAGAAAAGGCAATCCCTGGCGTAATTATAATTTGCGACAGTAAAAAATGATTTTTTGCAAAATTTACTATAGAAAAGGCAATCCCTGGCGTAATTAAAATTTGAGACAGTAAAAAATTAATTTTTGAATAATTTACTATAGAAAAGGCAATCCCTGGCGTAATTAAAATTTGAGACAGTAAAAAATTAATTTTTGAATAATTTACTATAGAAAAGGCAATCCCTGGCGTAATTAAAATTTGAGACAGTAAAAAATGAATCTTTGAATAATTTACTATAGAAAAGGCAATCCCTGGCGTAATTAAAATTTGAGACAGTAAAAAAATTATTATTTGAATAATTTACTATAGAAAAGGCAATCCCTGGCGTATTTAAAATTTGCAACAGTAAAAAATTAGTTTTTGAATAATTTACTATAGAAAAGGCAATCCCTGGCGTAATTAAAATTTGCGACAGTCAAAAATTAATTTTGAATAATTTACTCTAGAAAAGGCAATCCCTGGCGTAATTAAAATTTGCGACAGTAAAAAATGAATTTTTGAATAATTTACTATAGAAAAGGCAATCCCTGGCGTAATTAAAATTTGCGACAGTAAAAAATGAATTTTTGCAAAATTTACTATAGAAAAGGCAATCCGTGGCGTAATTAAAATTTGCGACAGTAAAAAATTATTTTTGGCAAAATTTACTATAGAAAAGGCAATCCCTGGCGTATTAAAATTTGCGACAGTAAAAAATTATTTTTGAATAATTTACTATAGAAAAGGCAATCCTGGCGTATTTAAAATTTGCAACAGTAAAAAATTATTTTTTGAATAATTTACTATAGAAAAGGCAATCCCTGGCGTAATTAAAATTTGCGACACTAAACAATTATTTTTTGCAAAATTTTCTATAGAAAAGGCAATCCCTGGCGTAATTAAAATTTGCGACACCAAAAAATTATTTTTTGAATAATTTACTATAGAAAAGGCAATCCCTGGCGTAATTAAAATTTGTGACAGAAAAAATTATTTTTGAATAATTTACTATAGAAAAGGCAATCCCTGGCGTAATTAAATTTGAGACAGTAAAAAATTATTATTTTTTGAATAATTTACTATAGAAAAGGCAATCCCTGGCGTAATTAAAATTTGCGACAGAAAAAAATTATTTTTTGAATAATTTACTATAGAAAAGGCAATCCCTGGCGTATTTAAAATTTGCGACAGTATAAAATTATTTTTTGAATAATTTACTATAGAAAAGGCAATCCCTGGCGTAATTAAAATTTGCGACAGTAAAAGTGAATTTTTTGAATAATTTACTATAGAAAAGGCAATCCCTGGCGTATTTAAAATTTGCAACAGTAAAAAATTATTTTTTGAATAATTTACTATAGAAAAGGCAATCCCTGGTGTAATTAAAATTTGCGACAGTAAAAAATGAATTTTTGCAAAATTTACTATAGAAAAGGCAATCCCTGGCGTAATTAAAATTTGCGACAGTAAAAAATTATTTTTGGCAAAATTTACTATAGAAAAGGCAATCCCTGGCGTATTTAAAATTTGCGACAGTAAAAAATTATTTTGAATAATTTACTATAAAAAGGCAATCCCTGGCGTATTTAAAATTTGCAACAGTAAAAATTATTTTTTGAATAATTTACTATAGAAAAGGCAATCCCTGGCGTAATTAAAATTTGCGACACTAAACAATTATTTTTTGCAAAATTTGCTATAGAAAAGGCAATCCCTGGCGTATTTAAAATTTGCAACAGTAAAAAATGATTTTTTGAATAATTTACTATAGAAAAGGCTATCCCTGGCGTAATTAAAATTTGCGACACTAAAAATTATTTTTTGAATAATTTACTATAGAAAAGGCAATCCCTGGCGTAATTAAAATTTGTGACAGAAAAAATTATTTTTTGAATAATTTACTATAGAAAAGGCAATCCCTGGCGTAATTAAAATTTGAGACTGTAAAAAAATATTATTTTTTGAATAATTTACTATAGAAAAGGCAATCCCTGGCGTAATTAAAATTTGCGACAGAAAAAAATTATTTTTTGAATAATTTACTATAGAAAAGGCAATCCCTGGCGTATTTAAAATTTGCGACAGTATAAAATTATTTTTTGAATAATTTACTATAGAAAAGGCAATCCCTGGCGTAATTAAAATTTGCGACAGTAAAAATGAATTTTTTGAATAATTTACTATAGAAAAGGCAATCCCTGGCGTATTAAAATTTGCAACAGTAAAAAATTTTTTTGAATAATTTACTATAGAAAAGGCAATCCCTGGCGTAATTAAAATTTGCGACAGTAAAAAATTATTTTTTGAATAATTTACTATAGAAAAGGCAATCCCTGGCGTAATTAAAATTTGCGACAGTAAAAAATTATTTTTGAATAATTTACTATAGAAAAGTCAATCCCAGGCGTAATTAAAATTTGCAACAGTAAAAAATTATTTTTTGAATAATTTACTATAGAAAAGGCAATCCCTGGCGTAATTATAATTTGCGACAGTAAAAAATTATTTTTGATTAATTTACTATAGAAAAGGCAATCCCTGGCGTAATTAAAATTTGCAAAAGTAAAAAATTATTTTTTGCAAAATTTACTATAGAAAAGGCAATCCCTGGCGTATTTAAAATTTGCGACAGTAAAAAATTATTTTTTGAATAATTTACTATAGAAAAGGCAATCCCTGGCGTAATTATAATTTGCGACAGAAAAAATTATTTTCTAATTAATTACGCCAGGGATTGCCTTTTCTATAGTAAATTTTGCAAAAAATAATTTTTTACTGTCGCAAATTTTAATTACGCCAGGGATTGCCGTTTCTATAGTAAATTATTCAAAAATTAATTTTTTACTGTCGCAAATTTTAATTACGCCAGGGATTGCCTTTTCTATAGTAAATTATGCAAAAATTAATTTTATACTGTCGCAAATTTTAAATACGCCAGGGATTGCCTTTTCTATAGTAAATTATTCAAAAAATAATTTTATACTGTCGCAAATTATAATTACGCCAGGGATTGCCTTTTCTATAGTAAATTATTCAAAAAATAATTTTTTCTGTCGCAAATTATAATTACGCCAGGGATTGCCTTTTCTATAGTAAATTATTCAAAAAATAATTTTTTACTGTCGCAAATTTTGATTACGCCAGGGATTGCCTTTTCTATAGTAAATTTTGCAAAAAATAATTTTATACTGTCGCAAATTTTAATTACGCCAGGGATTGCCTTTTCTCTAGTAAATTATTCAAAAAATAATTTTTTACTGTCGCAAATTTTAATTACGCCAGGGATTGCCTTTTCTATAGTAAATTATTCAAAAAATAATTTTTTACTGTCTCAAATTTTAATTACGCCAGGATTGCCTTTTCTATAGTAAATTATTCAAAATTCATTTTTTACTGTCTCAAATTTTAATTACGCCAGGGATTACCTTTTCTATAGTAAATTTTGCAAAAAATAATTTTTTACTGTCGCAAATTTTAATTACGCCAGGGATTGCCTTTTCTATAGTAAATTATTCAAAAACTAATTTTTTACTGTCGGAAATTTTTTGAATAATTTACTATAGAAAAGGCAATCCCTGGCGTAATTATAATTTGCGACAGTAAAAAATTAATTTTTGAATAATTTACTATAGAAAAGGCTATCCTTGGAATAATTATAATTTGCGACAGTATAAAATTATTTTTTGAATAATTTACTATAGAAAAGGCAATCCCTGGCGTATTTAAAATTTGCGACAGTATAAAATTAATTTTTGAATAATTTACTATAGAAATGGCAATCCCTGGCGTAATTAAAAAAATAATTTTTTCTGTCGCAAATTATTATTACGCCAGGGATTGCCTTTTCTATAGTAAATTATTCAAAAAATAAAGGCAATCCCTGGCGTAATTAAAATTTGCGACAGTATAAAATTATTTTTTGAATAATTTACTATAGAAAAGGCAATCCCTGGCGTAATTAAAATTTGCGACAGTATAAAATTATTTTTTGCAAAATTTACTATAGAAAAGGCAATCCCTGGCGTAATTAAAATTTGCGACATTAAAAACTTATTTTTTGAATAATTTACTATAGAAAAAGCAATCCCTGGCGTATTTAAAATTTGCGACAGTAAAAAATTATTTTTTGAATAATTTACTATAGAAAAGGCAATCCCTGGCATAATTATAATTTGCGACAGAAAAAATTATTTTTTTAATTACGCCAGGGATTGCCTTTTCTATAGTAAATTATTCAAAAATTAATTTTATACTGTCGCAAATTTTAAGTACGCCAGGGATTGCCTTTTCTATAGTAAATTATTCAAAAAATAATTTTATACTGTCTCAAATTTTAATTACGCCAGGGATTGCCTTTTCTATAGTAAATTATTCAAAAAATAATTTTTTACTGTCGCAAATTTTAATTTCGCCAGGGATTGCCTTTTCTATAGTAAATTTTGCAAAAAATAATTTTTTACTGTCGCAAATTTTAATTACGCCAGGGATTGCCTTTTCTATAGTAAATTATTCAAAAATTAATTTTTTACTGTCGCAAATTTTAATTAAGCCAGGGATTGCCTTTTCTATAGTAAATTATTCAAAAATTAATTTTATACTGTCGCAAATTTTAAATACGCCAGGGATTGCCTTTTCTATAGTAAATTATTCAAAAAAATAATTTTATACTGTCGTAAATTATAATTACGCCAGGGATTGCCTTTTCTATAGTAAATTATTCAAAAAATAATTTTTTCTGTCGCAAATTATAATTACGCCAGGGATTGCCTTTTCTATAGTAAATTATTCAAAAAATAATTTTTTACTGTCACAAATTTTAATTACGCCATGGTTTGCCTTTTCTATAGTAAATTATTCAAAAAATTTGCGACAGTAAAAAATTAGTTTTTGAATAATTTACTATAGAAAAGGCAATCCCTGGCGTAATTAAAATTTGCGACAGTAAAAAATTATTTTTTGCAAAATTTACTATAGAAAAGGCAATCCCTGGCGTAATTAAAATTTGCGACAGTAAAAAATTATTTTTTGAATAATTTACTATAGAAAAGGCAATCCCTGGCGTATTTAAAATTTGCGACAGTATAAAATTATTTTTTGCAAAATTTACTATAGAAAAGGCAATCCCTGGCGTAATTAAAATTTGCGACAGTAAAAAATTATTTTTTGAATAATTTACTATAGAAAAGGCAATCCCTGGCGTAATTATAATTTGCGACAGTATAAAATTATTTTTTGAATAATTTACTTTAGAAAAGGCAATCCCTGGCGTATTTAAAATTTGCGACAGTATAAAATTAATTTTTGAATAATTTACTATAGAAAAGGCAATCCCTGGCGTAATTAAACTTTGCGACAGTAAAAAATTATTTTTTGAATAATTTACTATAGAAAAGGCAATCCCTGGCGTAATTAAAATTTGCGACAGTATAAAATTATTTTTTTCAAAATTTACTATAGAAAAGGCAATCCCTGGCGTAATTAAAATTTGCGACAGTAAAAAATTATTTTTTGAATAATTTACTATAGAAAAGGCAATCCCTGGCGTAATTATAATTTGCGACAGTATAAAATTATTTTTTGAATAATTTACTTTAGAAAAGGCAATCCCTGGCGTATTTAAAATTTGCGACAGTATAAAATTAATTTTTGAATAATTTACTATAGAAAAGGCAATCCCTGGCGTAATTAAAATTTGCGACAGTAAAAAATTATTTTTTGAATAATTTACTATAGAAAAGGCAATCCCTGGCGTAATTAAAATTTGCGACAGTAAAAAATTATTTTTTGAATAATTTACTATAGAAAAGGCAATCCCTGGCGTAATTAAAATTTGCGACGGTATAAAATTATTTTTTGCAAAATTTACTATAAAAAAGGCAATCCCTGGCGTAATTAAAATTTGCGAAAGTAAAAAATTATTTTTTGAATAATTTACTATAGAAAAGGCAATCCCTGGCGTAATTATAGCTTGCGACAGAAAAAATTAATTTTTGAATAATTTACTATAGAAAAGGCAATCCCTGGCGTAATTAAAATTTGCGACAGTAAAAAATTAGTTTTTGAATAATTTACTATAGAAAAGGCAATCCCTGGCGTAATTAAAATTTGCGACAGTAAAAAATTATTTTTTGAATAATTTACTATAGAAAAGGCAATCCCTGGCGTAATTATAATTTGCGACAGTAAAAAATTAATTTTTGAATAATTTACTATAGAAAAGGCAATCCCTGGCGTAATTAAAATTTGTGACAGAAAAAATTATTTTTTGAATAATTTACTATAGAAAAGGCAATCCCTGGCGTAAATAAAATTTGCGACAGTAAACAATTATTTTTTGAATAATTTACTATAGAAAAGGCAATCCCTGGCGTAATTAAAATTTGAGACAGTAAAAAATGAATCTTTGAATAATTTACTATAGAAAAGGCAATCCCTGGCGTAATTAAAATTTGCGACACTAAAAAATTATTTTTTGAATAATTTACTATAGAAAAGGCAATCCCTGGCGTAATTAAAATTTGCGACAGTAAAAAATTATTTTTTGAATAATTTACTATAGAAAAGGCAATCCCTGGCGTAATTATAATTTGCGACAGAAAAAATTATTTTTTGAATAATTTACTATAGAAAAGGCAATCCTGGCGTAATTAAAATTTGCGACAGTAAAAAATTATTTTTTGCAAAATTTACTATAGGAAAGGCAATCCCTGGCGTAATTAAAATTTGCGACAGTATAAAATTAATTTTTGAATAATTTACTATAGAAAAGGCAATCCCTGGCGTAATTATAATTTGAGACAGTAAAAAATGAATTTTTGAATAATTTACTATAGAAAAGGCAATCCCTGGCGTAATTATAATTTGCGACAGTAAAAAATGATTTTTTGCAAAATTTACTATAGAAAAGGCAATCCTGGCGTATTTAAAATTTGCGACAGTATAAAATTAATTTTTGAATAATTTACTATAGAAAAGGCAATCCCTGGCGTAATTAAAATTTGCAACAGTAAAAAATTATTTTTTGCAAAATTTACTATAGAAAAGGCAATTCCTGGCGTAATTAAAATTTGCGACAGTAAAAAATGAATTTTTGAATAATTTACTATAGAAAAGGCAATCCCTGGCGTAATTAAAATTTGCGACAGTGAAAAATTATTTTTGGCAAAATTTACTATAGAAAAGGCAATCCCTGGCGTAATTAAAATTTGCAACAGTAAAAAATTAGTTTTTTGAATAATTTACTATAGAAAACGCAATCTCTGGCGTATTTAAAATTTGCGACAGTATAAAATTAATTTTTGAATATTTACTATAGAAAAGGCAATCCCTGGCGTATTTAAAATTTGCGACAGTATAAAATTAATTTTTGAATATTTTACTATAGAAAAGGCAATCCCTGGCGTAATTAAAATTTGCGACAGTAAAAAATTAATTTTTTAATAATTTACTATAGAAAAGGCAATCCCTGGCGTATTTAAAATTTGCAACAGTAAAAAATTATTTTTGAATAATTTACTATAGAAAAGGCAATCCCTGGCGTAATTAAAATTTGCGACACTAAACAATTATTTTTTGCAAAATTTACTATAGAAAAGGCAATCCCTGGCGTAATTAAAATTTGCGACAGTAAAAAATTATTTTTGGCAAAATTTACTATAGAAAAGGCAATCCCTGGCGTAATTAAAATTTGAGACAGTAAAAAATTAATTTTTGAATAATTTACTATAGAAAAGGCAATCCCTGGCGTAATTAAAATTTGCGACAGTAAAAAATTATTTTTGGCATAATTTACTATAGAAAAGGCAATTCCTGGCGTAATTAAAATTTGCGACAGTAAAAAATGAATTTTTGAATAATTTACTATAGAAAAGGCAATCCCTGGCGTAATTAAAATTTGCGACACTAAAAAATTATTTTTGAATAATTTACTATAGAAAAGGCAATCCCTGCGTACTTAAAATTTGCGACAGTAAAAAATTATTTTTGGCAAAATTTACTATAGAAAAGGCAATCCCTGGCGTAATTAAAATTTGCGACAGTAAAAAATTAATTTTTGAATAATTTACTATAGAAAAGGCAATCCCTGGCGTAATTAAAATTTGCGACAGTAAAAAATTATTTTTGGCAAAATTTACTATAGAAAAGGCAATCCCTGGCGTATTTAAAATTTGCGACAGTAAAAATGAATTTTTGAATAATTTACTATAGAAAAGGCAATCCCTGGCGTAATTATAATTAGCGACAGTAAAAAAATGAATTTTTGAATAATTTACTATAGAAAAGGCAATCCCTGGCGTAATTAAAATTTGCGACAGTAAAAAATTATTTTTTGAATAATTTACTATAGAATAGGCAATCCCTGGCGTAATTAAAATTTGAGACAGTAAAAAATTATTTTTTGAATAATTTACTATAGAAAAGGCAATCCTTGGCGTAATTATAATTTGCGACAGTAAAAAATGATTTTTGAATAATTTACTATAGAAAAGGCAATCCCTGGCGTAATTAAAATTTGCGACAGTAAAAAATTATTTTTTGAATAATTTACTATAGAATAGGCAATCAATGGCGTAATTAAAATTTGAGACAGTAAAAAATTATTTTTGAATAATTTACTATAGAAAAGGCAATCCCTGGCGTAATTATAATTTGCGACAGTAAAAAATAATTTTTGGCAAAATTTACTATAGAAAAGGCAATCCCTGGCGTATTTAAAATTTGCGACAGTAAAAAATGAATTTTTGAATAATTTACTATAGAAAAGGCAATCCCTGGCGTAATTATAATTTGCGACAGTAAGAAATTAATTTTTGAATAATTTACTATAGAAAAGGCTATCCCTGGCATAATTATAATTTGCGACAGTATAAAATTATTTTTTGAATAATTTACTATAGAAAAGGCAATCCCTGGCGTATTTAAAATTTGCGACAGTATAAAATTAATTTTTGAATAATTTACTATAGAAAAGGCAATCCCTGGCGTAATTAAAAAAATAATTTTTTCTGTCGCAAATTATTATTACGCCAGGGATTGCCTTTTCTATAGTAAATTATTCAAAAAATAAAGGCAATCCCTGGCGTAATTAAAATTTGCGACAGTATAAAATTATTTTTTGAATAATTTACTATAGAAAAGGCAATCCCTGGCGTAATTAAAATTTGCGACAGTATAAAATTATTTTTTGCAAAATTTACTATAGAAAAGGCAATCCCTGGCGTAATTAAAATTTGCGACATTAAAAAATTATTTTTTGAATAATTTACTATAGAAAAGGCAATCCCTGGCGTATTTAAAATTTGCGACAGTAAAAAATTATTTTTTGAATAATTTACTATAGAAAAGGCAATCCCTGGCGTAATTATAATTTGCGACAGAAAAAATTATTTTTTTAATTACGCCAGGGATTGCCTTTTCTATAGTAAATTATTCAAAAATTAATTTTATACTGTCGCAAATTTTAAATACCCCAGGGATTGCCTTTTCTATAGTAAATTATTCAAAAAATAATTTTATACTGTCTCAAATTTTAATTACGCCAGGGATTGCCTTTTCTATAGTAAATTATTCAAAAAATAATTTTTTACTGTCGCAAATTTTAATTACGCCAGGGATTGCCTTTTCTATAGTAAATTTTGCAAAAAATAATTTTTTACTGTCGCAAATTTTAATTACGCCAGGGATTGCCTTTTCTATAGTAAATTATTCAAAAATTAATTTTTTACTGTCGCAAATTTTAATTAAGCCAGGGATTGCCTTTTCTATAGTAAATTATTCAAAAATTAATTTTATACTGTCGCAAATTTTAAATACGCCAGGGATTGCCTTTTCTATAGTAAATTATTCAAAAAAATAATTTTATACTGTCGTAAATTATAATTACGCCAGGGATTGCCTTTTCTATAGTAAATTATTCAAAAAATAATTTTTTCTGTAGCAAATTATAATTACGCCAGGGATTGCCTTTTCTATAGTAAATTATTCAAAAAATAATTTTTTACTGTCGCAAATTTTAATTACGCCATGGTTTGCCTTTTCTATAGTAAATTATTCAAAAAATTTGCGACAGTAAAAAATTAGTTTTTGAATAATTTACTACAGAAAAGGCAATCCCTGGCGTAATTAAAATTTGCGACAGTAAAAAATTATTTTTTGCAAAATTTACTATAGAAAAGGCAATCCCTGGCGTAATTAAAATTTGCGACAGTAAAAAATTATTTTTTGAATAATTTACTATAGAAAAGGCAATCCCTGGCGTATTTAAAATTTGCGACAGTATAAAATTATTTTTTGCAAAATTTACTATAGAAAAGGCAATCCCTGGCGTAATTAAAATTTCCGACAGTAAAAAATTATTTTTTGAATAATTTACTATAGAAAAGGCAATCCCTGGCGTAATTATAATTTGCAACAGAAAAAATTATTTTTTGAATAATTTACTATAGAAAAGGCAATCCCTGGCGTAATTAAAATTTGCGACAGTAAAAAATTATTTTTGGCAAAATTTACTATAGAAAAGGCAATCCCTGGCGTATTTAAAATTTGCGACAGTAAAAAATTATTTTTTGAATAATTTACTATAAAAAAGGCAATCCCTGGCGTAATTAAAATTTGCGACAGTAAAAAATTATTTTTTGGATAATTTACTATAGAAAAGGCAATCCCTGGCGTATTTATAATTTGCGACAGTATAAAATTATTTTTTGCAAAATTTACTATAGAAAAGGCAATCCCTGGCGTAATTAAAATTTGCGACAGTAAAAAATTATTTTTTGAATAATTTACTATAGAAAAGGCAATCCCTGGCGTAATTAAAATTTGCGACAGTATAAAATTATTTTTTGCAAAATTTACTATAGAAAAGGCAATCCCTGGCGTAATTAAAATTTGCGACAGTAAAAAATTATTTTTTGAATAATTTACTATAGAAAAGGCAATCACTGGCGTAATTATAATTTGCGACAGTATAAAATTATTTTTTGAATAATTTACTTTAGAAAAGGCAATCCCTGGCTTATTTAAAATTTGCGACAGTATAAAATTAATTTTTGAATAATTTACTATAGAAAAGGCAATCCCTGGCGTAATTAAAATTTGCGACAGTAAAAAATTATTTTTTGAATAATTTACTATAGAAAAGGCAATCCCTGGCGTAATTAAAATTTGCGACAGTAAAAAATTATTTTTTGAATAATTTACTATAGAAAAGGCAATCCCTGGCGTAATTAAAATTTGCGACGGTATAAAATTATTTTTTGCAAAATTTACTATAAAAAAGGCAATCCCTGGCGTAATTAAAATTTGCGAAAGTAAAAAATTATTTTTTGAATAATTTACTATAGAAAAGGCAATCCCTGGCGTAATTATAACTTGCGACAGAAAAAATTAATTTTTGAATAATTTACTATAGAAAAGGCAATCCCTGGCGTAATTAAAATTTGCGACAGTAAAAAATTAGTTTTTGAATAATTTACTATAGAAAAGGCAATCCCTGGCGTAATTAAAATTTGCGACAGTAAAAAATTATTTTTTGAATAATTTACTATAGAAAAGGCAATCCCTGGCGTAATTATAATTTGCGACAGTAAAAAATTAATTTTTGAATAATTTACTATAGAAAAGGCAATCCCTGGCGTAATTAAAATTTGTGACAGAAAAAATTATTTTTTGAATAATTTACTATAGAAAATTCAATCCCTGGCGTAAATAAAATTTGCGACAGTAAACAATTATTTTTTGAATAATTTACTATAGAAAAGGCAATCCCTGGCGTAATTAAAATTTGAGACAGTAAAAAATGAATCTTTGAATAATTTACTATAGAAAAGGCAATCCCTGGCGTAATTAAAATTTGCGACACTAAAAAATTATTTTTTGAATAATTTACTATAGAAAAGGCAATCCCTGGCGTAATTAAAATTTGCGACAGTAAAAAATTATTTTTTGAATAATTTACTATAGAAAAGGCAATCCCTGGCGTAATTATAATTTGCGACAGAAAAAATTATTTTTTGAATAATTTACTATAGAAAAGGCAATCCCTGGCGTAATTAAAATTTGCGACAGTAAAAAATTATTTTTTGCAAAATTTACTATAGGAAAGGCAATCCCTGGCGTAATTAAAATTTGCGACAGTATAAAATTAATTTTTGAATAATTTACTATAGAAAAGGCAATCCCTGGCGTAATTATAATTTGAGACAGTAAAAAATGAATTTTTGAATAATTTACTATAGAAAAGGCAATCCCTGGCGTAATTAAAATTTGAGACAGTAAAAAATTATTTTTTGAATAATTTACTATAGAAAAGGCAATCCCTGGCGTATTTAAAATTTGCAACAGTAAAAAATTAGTTTTTGAATAATTTACTATAGAAAAGGCAATCCCTGGCGTAATTAAAATTTGCGACAGTAAAAAATTAATTTTTGAATAATTTACTATAGAAAAGGCAATCCCTGGCGTAATTAAAATTTGCGACAGTAAAAAATGAATTTTTGAATAATTTACTATAGAAAAGGCAATCCCTGGCGTAATTAAAATTTGCGACAGTAAAAAATGAATTTTTGCAAAATTTACTATAGAAAAGGCAATCCCTGGCGTAATTAAAATTTGCGACAGTAAAAAATTATTTTTGGCAAAATTTACTATAGAAAAGGCAATCCCTGGCGTAGTTAAAATTTGCGACAGTAAAAAATTATTTTTGAATAATTTACTATAGAAAAGACAATCCCTGGCGTATTTAAAATTTGCAACAGTAAAAAATTATTTTTTGAATAATTTACTATAGAAAAGGCAATCCCTGGCGTAATTAAAATTTGCGACACTAAACAATTATTTTTTGCAAAATTTACTATAGAAAAGGCAATCCCTGGCGTATTTAAAATTTGCAACAGTAAAAAATTATTTTTTTAATAATTATCTATAGAAAAGGCAATCCCTGGCGTAATTAAAATTTGCGACAGTAAAAAATGAATTTTTGAATAATTTACTATAGAAAAGGCAATCCCTGGCGTAATTAAAATTTGTGACAGAAAAAATTATTTTTTGAATAATTTACTATAGAAAAGGCAATCCCTGGCGTAATTAAAATTTGAGACAGTAAAAAATTATTATTTTTTGAATAATTTACTATAGAAAAGGCAATCCCTGGCGTAATTAAAATTTGCGACAGTAAAAAATGAATTTTTGCAAAATTTACTATAGAAAAGGCAATCCCTGGCGTATTTAAAATTTGCAACAGTAAAAAATTATTTTTTGAATAATTTACTATAGAAAAGCCAATCCCTGGCGTAATTAAAATTTGCGACACTAAAAAATTATTTTTTGAATAATTTACTATAGAAAAGGCAATCCCTGGCGTATTTAAAATTTGCAACAGTAAAAAATTAGTTTTTGAATAATTTACTATAGAAAAGGCAATCCCTGGCGTAATTAAAATTTGCGACACTAAACAATTATTTTTTGCAAAATTTACTATAGAAAAGGCAATCCTGGCGTAATTAAAATTTGAGACAGTAAAAAATTATTATTTTTTGAATAATTTACTATAGAAAAGCAATCCCTGGCGTAATTAAAATTTGAGACAGTAAAAAATTATTTTTTGAATAATTTACTACAGAAAAGGCAATCCCTGGCGTATTTAAAATTTGCAACAGTAAAAAATTAGTTTTTGAATAATTTACTATAGAAAAGGCAATCCCTGGCGTAATTAAAATTTGCGACAGTAAAAAATTAATTTTTTAATAATTTACTATAGAAAAGGCAATCCCTGGCGTATTTAAAATTTGCAACAGTAAAAAATTATTTTTGAATAATTTACTATAGAAAAGGCAATCCCTGGGGTAATTAAAATTTGCGACACTAAACAATTATTTTTTGCAAAATTTACTATAGAAAAGGCAATCCCTGGCGTAATTAAAATTTGCGACAGTAAAAAATTATTTTTGGCAAAATTTACTATAGAAAAGGCAATCCCTGGCGTAATTAAAATTTGCGACAGTAAAAAATTATTTTTGGCAAAATTTACTATAGAAAAGGCAATCCCTGGCGTTATTAAAATTTGCGACAGTAAAAAATTATTTTTTGAATAATTTACTATAGAAAAGGCAATCCCTGGCGTAATTAAAATTTGCGACAGGAAAAAATTAGTTTTTGAATAATTTACTATAGAAAGGGCAATCCCTGGCGTAATTAAAATTTGCGACAGTAAAAAATTATTTTTTGCAAAATTTACTATAGAAAAGGCAATCCCTGGCGTAATTAAAATTTGAGACAGTAAAAAATGAATTTTTGAATAATTTACTATAGAAAAGGCAATCCCTGGCGTAATTAAAATTTGAGACAGTAAAAAATTATTTTTTGAATAATTTACTATAGAAAAGGCAATCCCTGGCGTAATTAAAATTTGCGACAGTAAAAAATTATTTTTTGAATAATTTACTATAGAAAAGGCAATCCCTGGCGTATTTAAAATTTGCGACAGTATAAAATTATTTTTTGCAAAATTTACTATAGAAAAGGCAATCCCTGGCGTAATTAAAATTTGCGACAGTAAAAAACTATTTTTTGAATAATTTACTATAGAAAAGGCAATCCCTGGCGTAATTATAATTTGCGACAGAAAAAATTATTTTTTGAATAATTTACTATAGAAAAGGCAATCCCTGGCGTAATTAAAATTTGCGACAGTATAAAATTATTTTTGGCAAAATTTACTATAGAAAAGGCAATCCCTGGCGTATTTAAAATTTGCGACAGTAAAAAATTATTTTTTGAATAATTTACTATAAAAAAGGCAATCCCTGGCGTAATTAAAATTTGCGACGGTAAAAAATTATTTTTTGGATAATTTACTATAGGAAAGGCAATCCCTGGCGTATTTATAATTTGCGACAGTATAAAATTATTTTGTGCAAAATTTACTATAGAAAAGGCAATCCCTGGCGTAATTAAAATTTGCGACAGTAAAAAATTATTTTTTGAATAATTTACTATAGAAAAGGCAATCCCTGGCGTAATTATAATTTGCGACAGAAAAAATTATTTTTTGAATAATTTACTATAGAAAAGGCAATCCCTGGCGTAATTAAAATTTGCGACAGTAAAAAATTATTTTTGGCAAAATTTACTATAGAAAAGGCAATCCCTGGCGTATTTAAAATTTGCGACAGTAAAAAATTATTTTTTGAATAATTTACTATAAAAAAGGCAATCCCTGGCGTAATTAAAATTTGTGACAGTAAAAAATTATTTTTTGGATAATTTACTATAGAAAAGGCAATCCCTGGCGTATTTATAATTTGCGACAGTATAAAATTATTTTTTGCAAAATTTACTATAGAAAAGGCAATCCCTGGCGTAATTAAAATTTGCGACAGTAAAAAATTATTTTTTGAATAATTTACTATAGAAAAGGCAATCCCTGGCGTAATTAAAATTTGCGACAGTATAAAATTATTTTTTGCAAAATTTACTATAGAAAAGGCAATCCCTGGCGTAATTAAAATTTGCGACAGTAAAAAATTATTTTTTGAATAATTTACTATAGAAAAGGCAATCCCTGGCGTAATTATAATTTGCGACAGTATAAAATTATTTTTTGAATAATTTACTATAGAAAAGGCAATCCCTGGCGTATTTAAAATTTGCGACAGTATAAAATTAATTTTTGAATAATTTACTATAGAAAAGGCAATCCCTGGCGTAATTAAAATTTGCGACAGTAAAAAATTATTTTTTGAATAATTTACTATAGAAAAGGCAATCCCTGGCGTAATTAAAATTTGCGACAGTAAAAAATTATTTTTTGAATAATTTACTATAGAAAAGGCAATCCCTGGCGTAATTAAAATTTGCGACGGTATAAAATTATTTTTTGCAAAATTTACTAAAAAAAAGCCAATCCCTGGCGTAATTAAAATTTGCGAAAGTAAAAAATTATTTTTTGAATAATTTACTATAGAAAAGGCAATCCCTGGCGTAATTATAACTTGCGACAGAAAAAATTATTTTTTGAATAATTTACTATAGAAAAGGCAATCCCTGGCGTAATTAAAATTTCCGACAGTAAAAAATTATTTTTTGCAAAATTTACTATAGAAATGGCAATCCCTGGCGTAATTAAAATTTGCGACAGTATAAAATTAATTTTTGAATAACTTACTATAGAAAAGGCAATCCCTGGCGTAATTAAAATTTGCGACAGTAAAAAATTAGTTTTTGAATAATTTACTATAGAAAAGGCAATCCCTGGCGTAATTAAAATTTGCGACAGTAAAAAATTATTTTTTGAATAATTTACTATAGAAAAGGCAATCCCTGGCGTAATTATAATTTGCGACAGTAAAAAATTAATTTTTGAATAATTTACTATAGAAAAGGCAATCCCTGGCGTAATTAAAATTTGTGACAGAAAAAATTATTTTTTGAATAATTTACTATAGAAAAGGCAATCCCTGGCGTAAATAAAATTTGCGACAGTAAACAATTATTTTTTGAATAATTTACTATAGAAAAGGCAATCCCTGGCGTAATTAAAATTTGAGACAGTAAAAAATGAATCTTTGAATAATTTACTATAGAAAAGGCAATCCCTGGCTTAATTAAAATTTGCGACACTAAAAAATTATTTTTTGAATAATTTACTATAGAAAAGGCAATCCCTGGCGTAATTAAAATTTGCGACAGTAAAAAATTATTTTTTGAATAATGTACTATAGAAAAGGCAATCCCTGGCGTTATTATAATTTGCGACAGAAAAAATTATTTTTTGAATAATTTACTATAGAAAAGGCAATCCCTGGCGTAATTAAAATTTGCGACAGTAAAAAATTATTTTTTGCAAAATTTACTATAGGAAAGGCAATCCCTGGCGTAATTAAAATTTGCGACAGTATAAAATTAATTTTTGAATAATTTACTATAGAAAAGGCAATCCCTGGCGTAATTAAAATTTGCGACAGTAAAAAATTATTTTTTGAATAATTTACTATAGAAAAGGCAATCCCTGGCGTAATTATAATTTGCGACAGAAAAAATAATTTTTTTAATAATTTACTATAGAAAAGGCAATCCCTGGCGTAATTAAAATTTGCGACAGTAAAAAATTATTTTTTGCAAAATTTACTATAGAAAAGGCAATCCCTGGCGTAATTAAAATTTGCGACAGTAAATAATTATTTTTTGAATAATTTACTATAGAAAAGGCAATCCCTGGCGTAATTAAAATTTGAGACAGTAAGAAATGAATCTTTGAATAATTTACTATAGAAAAGGCAATGCCTGGCGTAATTATAATTTGCGACACTAAAAAATTATTTTTTGAATAATTTACTATAGAAAAGGCAATCCCTGGCGTAATTAAAATTTGCGACAGTAAAAAATTATTTTTTTAAATAATTTACTATAGGAAAGGCAATCATTCCCTGGCGTATTTAAAATTTGCAACAGTAAAAAATTCTTTTTTGCAAAATTTACTATAGAAAAGGCAATCCCTGGCGTATTTAAAATTTGCGACAATAAAAAATTAATATTTGCAAAATTTACTATAGAAAAGGCAATCCCTGGCGTATTTAAAATTTGCAACAGTAAAAAATTATTTTTTGCAAAATTTACTATAGAAAAGGCAATCCCTGGCGTAATTAAAATTTGTGACAGAAAAAAATATTTTTTGAATAATTTACTAAAGAAAAGGCAATCCCTGGCGTAATTAGAATTTGCGACAGTAAACAATAATTTTTTTAATAATTTACTATAGAAAAGGCAATCCCTGGCGTAATTAAAATTTGCGACAGTAAAAAATGAATTTTTGAATAATTTACTATAGAAAAGGCAATACCTGGCGTAATTAAAATTTGAGACAGTAAAAAAATGAATTTTTGAATAATTTACTATAGAAAAGGCAATCCCTGGCGTAATTAAAATTTGCGACAGTAAAAAATTATTTTTTGCAAAATTTACTATAGAAAAGGCAATCCCTGGCGTAATTAAAATTTGCGACAGTATAAAATTAATTTTTGAATAATTTACTATAGAAAAGGCAATCCCTGGCGTAATTAAAATTTGCGACAGTAAAAAATTATTTTTTGAATAATTTACTATAGAAAAGGCAATCCCTGGCGTAATTATAATTTGCGACAGAAAAAATAATTTTTTTAATAATTTACTATAGAAAAGGCAATCCCTGGCGTAATTAAAATTTGCGACAGTAAAAAATTATTTTTTGCAAAATTTACTATAGAAAAGGCAATCCCTGGCGTAATTAAAATTTGCGACAGTAAACAATTATTTTTTGAATAATTTACTATAGAAAAGGCAATCCTTGGCGTAATTAAAATTTGAGACAGTAAAAAATTATTTTTTGAATAATTTACTATAGAAAAGGCAATCCCTGGCGTAATTATAATTTGCGACAGAAAAAATAATTTTTTTAATAATTTACTATAGAAAAGGCAATCCCTGGCGTAATTAAAATTTGAGACAGTAAAAAAATGAATTTTTGAATAATTTACTATAGAAAAGGCAATCCCTGGCGTAATTAAAATTTGCGACAGTAAAAAATTATTTTTTGCAAAATTTACTATAGAAAAGGCAATCCCTGGCGTAATTAAAATTTGCGACAGTATAAAATTAATTTTTGAATAATTTACTATAGAAAAGGCAATCCCTGGCGTAATTAAAATTTGCGACAGTAAAAAATTATTTTTTGAATAATTTACTATAGAAAAGGCAATCCCTGGCGTAATTATAATTTGCGACAGAAAAAATAATTTTTTTAATAATTTACTATAGAAAAGGCAATCCCTGGCGTAATTAAAATTTGCGACAGTAAAAAATTATTTTTTGCAAAATTTACTATAGAAAAGGCAATCCCTGGCGTAATTAAAATTTGCGACAGTAAACAATTATTTTTTGAATAATTTACTATAGAAAAGGCAATCCTTGGCGTAATTAAAATTTGAGACAGTAAAAAATGAATCTTTGAATAATTTACTATAGAAAAGGCAATCCCTGGCGTAATTAAAATTTGCGACACTAAAAAATTATTTTTTGAATAATTTACTATAGAAAAGGCAATCCCTGGCGTAATTGAAATTTGTGGCAGTAAAAAATGAATTTTTGAATAATTTACTATAGAAAAGGCAATCCCTGGCGTAATTAAAATTTGCGACAGTAAAAAATTATTTTTTGCAAAATTTACTATAGAAAAGGCAATCCCTGGCGTAATTAAAATTGGCGACACTAAAAAATTATTTTTTGAATAATTTACTATAGAAAAGGCAATCCCTGGCGTAATTATAATTTGAGACACTAAACAATTATTTTTTGCAAAATTTACTATAGAAAAGGCAATCCCTGGCGTAATTATAATTTGTGACAGTATAAAATTATTTTTTGAATAATTTACTATAGAAAAGGCAATCCCTGGCGTAATTATAATTTGCGACAGGAAAAAATTATTTTTTGAATAATTTACTATAGAAAAGGCAATCCCTGGCGTAATTAAAATTTGAGACAGTAAAAAATTATTTTTTGCAAAATTTACTATAGAAAAGGCAATCCCTGGCGTATTTAAAATTTGCAACAGTAAAAAATTATTTTTTGCAAAATTTACTATAGAAAAGGCAATCCCTGGCGTAATTATAATTTGAGACAGTAAAAAATGAATTTTTGAATAATTTACTATAGAAAAGGCAATCCCTGGCGTAATTAAAATTTGCGACACTAAACAATTAGTTTTTGAATAATTTACTATAGAAAAGGCAATCCCTGGCGTAATTAAAATTTGCGACAGTAAAAAATGAATTTTTGAATAATTTACTATAGAAAAGGCAATCCCTGGCGTAATTAAAATTTGCGACAGTAAAAAATTATTTTTTGCAAAATTTACTATAGAAAAGGCAATCCCTGGCGTAATTAAAATTTGTGACACTAAAAAATTATTTTTTGAATAATTTACTATAGAAAAGGCAATCCCTGGCGTAATTGTAATTTGAGACACTAAACAATTATTTTTTGCAAAATTTACTATAGAAAAGGCAATCCCTGGCGTAGTTATAATTTGCAACAGTAAAAAATTATTTTTTGCAAAATTTACTATAGAAAAGGCAATCCCTGGCGTAATTATAATTTGCGACAGAAAAAATAATTTTTTTAATAATTTACTATAGAAAAGGCAATCCCTGGCGTAATTAAAATTTGCGACAGTAAAAAATTATTTTTTGCAAAATTTACTATAGAAAAGGCAATCCCTGGCGTAATTAAAATTTGCGACAGTAAACAATTATTTTTTGAATAATTTACTATAGAAAAGGCAATCCTTGGCGTAATTAAAATTTGAGACAGTAAAAAATGAATCTTTGAATAATTTACTATAGAAAAGGCAATCCCTGGCGTAATTAAAATTTGCGACACTAAAAAATTATTTTTTGAATAATTTACTATAGAAAAGGCAATCCCTGGCGTAATTGAAATTTGTGGCAGTAAAAAATGAATTTTTGAATAATTTACTATAGAAAAGGCAATCCCTGGCGTAATTAAAATTTGCGACAGTAAAAAATTATTTTTTGCAAAATTTACTATAGAAAAGGCAATCCCTGGCGTAATTAAAATTTGCGACACTAAAAAATTATTTTTTGAATAATTTACTATAGAAAAGGCAATCCCTGGCGTAATTATAATTTGAGACACTAAACAATTATTTTTTGCAAAATTTACTATAGAAAAGGCAATCCCTGGCGTAATTATAATTTGTGAGAGTATAAAATTATTTTTTGAATAATTTACTATAGAAAAGGCAATCCCTGGCGTAATTATAATTTGCGACAGGAAAAAATTATTTTTTGAATAATTTACTATAGAAAAGGCAATCCCTGGCGTAATTAAAATTTGAGACAGTAAAAAATTATTTTTTGCAAAATTTACTATAGAAAAGGCAATCCCTGGCGTATTTAAAATTTGCAACAGTAAAAAATTATTTTTTGCAAAATTTACTATAGAAAAGGCAATCCCTGGCGTAATTATAATTTGAGACAGTAAAAAATGAATTTTTGAATAATTTACTATAGAAAAGGCAATCCCTGGCGTAATTAAAATTTGCGACACTAAACAATTAGTTTTTGAATAATTTACTATAGAAAAGGCAATCCCTGGCGTAATTAAAATTTGCGACAGTAAAAAATGAATTTTTGAATAATTTACTATAGAAAAGGCAATCCCTGGCGTAATTAAAATTTGCGACAGTAAAAAATTATTTTTTTAAATAATTTACTATAGAAAAGGCAATCAATCCCTGGCGTATTTAAAATTTGCAACAGTAAAAAATTATTTTTTGCAAAATTTACTATAGAAAAGGCAATCCCTGGCGTATTTAAAATTTGCGACAGTAAAAAATTAATATTTGCAAAATTTACTATAGAAAAGGCAATCCCTGGCGTATTTAAAATTTGCAACAGTAAAAAATTATTTTTTCCAAAATTTACTATAGAAAAGGCAATCCCTGGCGTAATTAAAATTTGTGACAGAAAAAATTATTTTTTGAATAATTTACTATAGAAAAGGCAATCCCTGGCGTAATTAAAATTTGCGACAGTAAAAAATGTTTTTTTTAATAATTTACTATAGAAAAGGCAATCCCTGGCGTAATTAAAATTTGCGACAGTAAAAAATGAATTTTTGAATAATTTACTATAGAAAAGGCAATCCCTGGCGTAATTAAAATTTGAGACAGTAAAAAAATGAATTTTTGAATTATTTACTATCGAAAAGGCAATCCCTGGCGTAATTAAAATTTGCGACAGTAAAAAATTATTTTTTGCAAAATTTACTATAGAAAAGGCAATCCCTGGCGTAATTAAAATTTGTGACACTAAAAAATTATTTTTTGAATAATTTACTATAGAAAAGGCAATCCCTGGCGTAATTGTAATTTGAGACACTAAACAATTATTTTTTGCAAAATTTACTATAGAAAAGGCAATCCCTGGCGTAGTTATAATTTGCGACAGTATAAAATTATTTTTTGAATAATTTACTATAGAAAAGGCAATCCCTGGCGTATTTAAAATTTGCAACAGTAAAAAATTATTTTTTGCAAAATTTACTATAGAAAAGGCAATCCCTGGCGTAATTATAATTTGAGACAGAAAAAATGAAATATTTGAATAATTTACTATAGAAAAGGCAATCCCTGGCGTAATTAAAATTTGCGACACTAAAAAATTATTTTTTGAATAATTTACTATAGAAAAGGCAATCCCTGGCGTAATTGAAATTTGTGGCAGTAAAAAATGAATTTTTGAATAATTTACTATAGAAAAGGCAATCCCTGGCGTAATTAAAATTTGCGACAGTAAAAAATTATTTTTTGCAAAATTTACTATAGAAAAGGCAATCCCTGGCGTAATTAAAATTTGCGACACTAAAAAATTATTTTTTGAATAATTTACTATAGAAAAGGCAATCCCTGGCGTAATTATAATTTGAGACACTAAACAATTATTTTTTGCAAAATTTACTATAGAAAAGGCAATCCCTGGCGTAATTATAATTTGTGAGAGTATAAAATTATTTTTTGAATAATTTACTATAGAAAAGGCAATCCCTGGCGTAATTATAATTTGCGACAGGAAAAAATTATTTTTTGAATAATTTACTATAGAAAAGGCAATCCCTGGCGTAATTAAAATTTGAGACAGTAAAAAATTATTTTTTGCAAAATTTACTATAGAAAAGGCAATCCCTGGCGTATTTAAAATTTGCAACAGTAAAAAATTATTTTTTGCAAAATTTACTATAGAAAAGGCAATCCCTGGCGTAATTATAATTTGAGACAGTAAAAAATGAATTTTTGAATAATTTACTATAGAAAAGGCAATCCCTGGCGTAATTAAAATTTGCGACACTAAACAATTAGTTTTTGAATAATTTACTATAGAAAAGGCAATCCCTGGCGTAATTAAAATTTGCGACAGTAAAAAATGAATTTTTGAATAATTTACTATAGAAAAGGCAATCCCTGGCGTAATTAAAATTTGCGACAGTAAAAAATTATTTTTTTAAATAATTTACTATAGAAAAGGCAATCAATCCCTGGCGTATTTAAAATTTGCAACAGTAAAAAATTATTTTTTGCAAAATTTACTATAGAAAAGGCAATCCCTGGCGTATTTAAAATTTGCGACAGTAAAAAATTAATATTTGCAAAATTTACTATAGAAAAGGCAATCCCTGGCGTATTTAAAATTTGCAACAGTAAAAAATTATTTTTTCCAAAATTTACTATAGAAAAGGCAATCCCTGGCGTAATTAAAATTTGTGACAGAAAAAATTATTTTTTGAATAATTTACTATAGAAAAGGCAATCCCTGGCGTAATTAAAATTTGCGACAGTAAAAAATGTTTTTTTTAATAATTTACTATAGAAAAGGCAATCCCTGGCGTAATTAAAATTTGCGACAGTAAAAAATGAATTTTTGAATAATTTACTATAGAAAAGGCAATCCCTGGCGTAATTAAAATTTGAGACAGTAAAAAAATGAATTTTTGAATTATTTACTATCGAAAAGGCAATCCCTGGCGTAATTAAAATTTGCGACAGTAAAAAATTATTTTTTGCAAAATTTACTATAGAAAAGGCAATCCCTGGCGTAATTAAAATTTGTGACACTAAAAAATTATTTTTTGAATAATTTACTATAGAAAAGGCAATCCCTGGCGTAATTGTAATTTGAGACACTAAACAATTATTTTTTGCAAAATTTACTATAGAAAAGGCAATCCCTGGCGTAGTTATAATTTGCGACAGTATAAAATTATTTTTTGAATAATTTACTATAGAAAAGGCAATCCCTGGCGTATTTAAAATTTGCAACAGTAAAAAATTATTTTTTGCAAAATTTACTATAGAAAAGGCAATCCCTGGCGTAATTATAATTTGAGACAGAAAAAATGAAATATTTGAATAATTTACTATAGAAAAGGTAATCCCTGGCGTAATTAAAATTTGCGACACTAAACAATTAGTTTTTGCATAATTTACTATAGAAAAGGCAATCCCTGGCGTAATTAAAATTTGCGACAGTAAAAAATGAATTTTTGAATAATTTACTATAGAAAAGGCAATCCCTGGCGTAATTAAAATTTGCGACAGTAAAAAATTATTTTTTGAATAATTTACTATAGAAAAGGCAATCCCTGGCGTATTTAAAATTTGCAACAGTAAAAAATTATTTTTTGCAAAATTTACTATAGAAAAGGCAATCCCTGGCGTATTTAAAATTTCCGACAGTAAAAAATTAATATTTGCAAAATTTACTATAGAAAAGGCAATCCCTGGCGTATTTAAAATTTGCAACAGTAAAAAATTATTTTTTGCAAAATTTACTATAGAAAAGGCAATCCCTGGCGTAATTAAAATTTGTGACAGAAAAAATTATTTTTTGAATAATTTACTATAGAAAAGGCAATCTCTGGCGTAATTATAATTTGAGACACTAAACAATTATTTTTTGCAAAATTTACTATAGAAAAGGCAATCCCTGGCGTAATTATAATTTGCGACAGTATAAAATTATTTTTTGAATAATTTACTATAGAAAAGGCAATCCCTGGCGTAATTATAATTTGCGACAGTAAAAAATTATTTTTTGAATAATTTACTATAGAAAAGGCAATCCCTGGCGTAATTAAAATTTGAGACAGTAAAAAATTATTTTTTGCAAAATTTACTATAGAAAAGGCAAACCCTGGCGTATTTAAAATTTGCAACAGTAAAAAATTATTTTTTGCAAAATTTACTATAGAAAAGGCAATCCCTGGCGTAATTAAAATTTGCGACAGTAAAAAATTATTTTTTGAATAATTTACTATAGAAAAGGCAATCCCTGGCGTAATTAAAATTTGTGACAGTAAAAAATGATTTTTTTAATAATTTACTATAGAAAAGGCAATCCCTGGCGTAATTAAAATTTGCGACAGTAAAAAATGAATTTTTGAATAATTTACTATAGAAAAGGCAATCCCTGGCGTAATTAAAATTTGCGACAGTAAAAAATTATTTTTTGAATAATTTACTATAGAAAAGGCAATCCCTGGCGTAATTATAATTTGAGACAGTAAAAAATGAATTTTTGAATAATTTACTATAGAAAAGGCAATCCCTGGCGTAATTAAAATTTGCGACACTAAACAATTAGTTTTTGAATAATTTACTATAGAAAAGGCAAACCCTGGCGTAATTAAAATTTGCGACAGTAAAAAATGAATTTTTGAATAATTTACTATAGAAAAGGCAATCCCTGGCGTAATTAAAATTTGCGACAGTAAAAAATTATTTTTTGAATAATTTACTATAGAAAAGGCAATCCCTGGCGTATTTAAAATTTGCAACAGTAAAAAATTATTTTTTGCAAAATTTACTATAGAAAAGGCAATCCCTGGCGTATTTAAAATTTTGCGACAGTAAAAAATTAATTTTTGCAAAATTTACTATAGAAAAGGCAATACCTGGCGTATTTAAAATTTGCAACAGTAAAAAATTATTTTTTGCGAAATTTACTATAGAAAAGGCAATCCCTGGCGTAATTAAAATTTGTGACAGAAAAAATTATTTTTTGAATAATTTACTATAGAAAAGGCAATCCCTGGCGTAATTATAATTTGCGACAGTATAAAATTATTTTTTGAATAATTTACTATAGAAAAGGCAATCCCTGGCGTAATTAAAATTTGCGACACTAAACAATTATTTTTTGCAAAATTTACTATAGAAAAGGCAATCCCTGGCGTAATTAAAATTTGTGACAGAAAAAATTAATTTTTGAATAATTTACTATAGAAAAGGCAATCCCTGGCGTAATTATAATTTGCGACACTAAACAATTATTTTTTGCAAAATTTACTATAGAAAAGGCAATCCCTGGCGTAATTATAATTTGCGACAGTATAAAATTATTTTTTGAATAATTTACTATAGAAAAGGCAATCCCTGGCGTAATTAAAATTTGCGACACTAAACAATTATTTTTTTCAAAATTTACTATAGAAAAGGCAATCCCTGGCGTATTTAAAATTTGCAACAGTAAACAATTTGTTTTTGAATAATTTACTATAGAAAAGGCAATCCCTGGCGTAATTAAAATTTGCGACAGTAAAAAATGAATTTTTGAATAATTTACTATAGAAAAGGCAATCCCTGGCGTAATTAAAATTTGCGACACTAAACAATTATTTTTTGAATAATTTACTATAGAAAAGGCAATCCCTGGCGTAATTAAAATTTGCGACAGTAAAAAATGAATTTATGAATAATTTACTATAGAAAAGGCAATCCCTGGCGTAATTAAAATTTGCAACAGTAAAAAATTATTTTTTGAATAATTTACTATAGAAAAGGCAATCCCTGGCGTAATTAAAATTTGCGACACTAAACAATTATTTTTTGAATAATTTACTATAGAAAAGGCAATCCCTGGCGTAATTAAAATTTGAGACAGTAAAAAATTAATTTTTGAATAATTTACTATAGAAAAGGCAATCCCTGGCGTAATTATAATTTGAGACAGTAAAAAATTAGTTTTTGAATAATTTACTATAGAAAAGGCAATCCCTGGCGTAATTAAAATTTGCGACAGAAAAAAATGAATTTTTGAATAATTTACTATAGAAAAGGCAATCCCTGGCGTAATTAAAATTTGCGACAGTAAAAAATTATTTTTTGAATAATTTACTATAGAAAAGGCAATCCCTGGCGTAATTAAAATTTGCGACACTAAACAATTATTTTTTGCAAAATTTACTATAGAAAAGGCAATCCCTGGCGTAATTAAAATTTGCTACAGTAAAAAATTATTTTTTGAATAATTTACAATAGAAAAGGCAATCCCTGGCGTAATTAAAATTTGCGACAGTAAAAAATGAATTTTTGAATAATTTACTATAGAAAAGGCAATCCCTGGCGTAATTAAAATTTGCGACAGTAAAAAATGAATTTTTGAATAATTTACTATAGAAAAGGCAATCCCTGGCGTAATTAAAATTTGCGACAGTAAAAAATTATTTTTTGAATAATTTACTATAGAAAAGGCAATCCCTGGCGTATTTAAAATTTGAGACAGTAAAAAATTAATTTTTGAATAATTTACTATAGAAAAGGCAATCCCTGGCGTAATTATAATTTGCGACACTAAACAATTATTTTTTGCAAAATTTACTATAGAAAAGGCAATCCCTGGCGTAATTATAATTTGCGACAGTATAAAATTATTTTTTGAATAATTTACTATAGAAAAGGCAATCCCTGGCGTAATTAAAATTTGAGACAGTAAAAAATTATTTTTTGCAAAATTTACTATAGAAAAGGCAATCCCTGGCGTAATTAAAATTTGCGACAGTAAAAAATTATTTTTTGAATAATTTACTATAAAAAAGGCAATCCCTGGCGTAATTAAAATTTGTGACAGAAAAAATGATTTTTTGAATAATTTACTATAGAAAAGGCAATCCCTGGCGTAATTAAAATTTGAGACAGTAAACAATGATTTTTTGCAAAATTTACTATAGAAAAGGCAATCCCTGGCGTAATTAAAATTTGTGACAGAAAAAATTATTTTTTGCAAAATTTACTATAGAAAAGGCAATCCCTGGCGTAATTAAAATTTGCGACAGTATAAAATTATTTTTTGAATAATTTACTATAGAAAAGGCAATCCCTGGCGTAATTAAAATTTGCGACACTAAACAATTATTTTTTGCAAAATTTACTATATAAAAGGCAATCCCTGGCGTATTTAAAATTTGCAACAGTAAACAATTAGTTTTTGAATAATTTACTATAGAAAAGGCAATCCCTGGCGTAATTAAAATTTGCGACAGTAAAAAATGAATTTTTGAATAATTTACTATAGAAAAGGCAATCCCTGGCGTAATTAAAATTTGCGACACTAAACAATTATTTTTTGAATAATTTACTATAGAAAAGGCAATCCCTGGCGTAATTAAAATGTGTGACAGAAAAAATTATTTTTTGAATAATTTACTATAGAAAAGGCAATCCCTGGCGTAATTAAAATTTGCGACAGTATAAAATTATTTTTTGAATAATTTACTATAGAAAAGGCAATCCCTGGCGTAATTATAATTTGCGACACTAAAAAATTATTTTTTGAATAATTTACTATAGAAAAGGCAATCCCGGGCGTAATTAAAATTTGCGATAGTAAAAAATTATTTTTTGAATAATTTACTATAGAAAAGGCAATCCCTGGTGTAATTAAAATTTGTGACAGAAAAAATTATTTTTTGAATAATTTATTATAGAAAAGGCAATCCCTGGCGTAATTATAATTTGCGACACTAAAAAATTATTTTTTGAATAATTTACTATAGAAAAGGCAATCCCTGGCGTAATTAAAATTTGCGACAGTAAAAAATTATTTTTTGGATAATTTACTATAGAAAAGACAATCCCTGGCGTAATTATAATTTGCGACAGAAAAAATCATTTTTTGAATAATTTACTATAGAAAAGGCAATCCCTGGCGTATTTGAAATTTGCGACACTAAACAATTATTTTTTGCAACATTTACTATAGAAAAGGCAATCCCTGGCGTAATTAAAATTTGCGACAGTAAAAAGTTATTTTTTGAATAATTTACTACAGAAAAGGCAATCCCTGGCGTAATTAAAATTTGAGACAGTAAAAAATGAATTTTTGCAAAATTTACTAAAGAAAAGGCAATCCCTGGCGTAATTATAATTTGCGACAGTAAAAAATTAGTTTTTGAATAATTTACTATAGAAAAGGCAATCCCTGGCGTAATTAAAATTTGCGACACTAAACAATTATTTTTTGCAAAATTTACTATACAAAAGGCAGTCCCTGGCGTATTTAAAATTTGCAACAGTAAAAAATTATTTTTTGAATAATTTACTATAGAAAAGGCAATCCCTGGCGTAATTATAATTTGCGACACTAAACAATTAGTTTTTGGAAAATTTACTATAGAAAAGGCAATCCCTGGCGTAATTAAAATTTGCGACACTAAACAATTATTTTTTGAATAATTTACTATAGAAAAGGCAATCTTTGGCGTATTTAAAATTTGCAACACTAAACAATTATTTTTTGCAAAATTTACTATAGAAAAGGCAATCCCTGGCGTATTTAAAATTTGCGACAGTATAAAATGAATTTTTGAATAATTTACTATAGAAAAGGCAATCCCTGGCGTAATTAAAATTTGCGACACTAAACAATTATTTTTGCAAAATTTACTATAGAAAAGGCAATCCCTGGCGTAATTAAAATTTGCGACAGTAAAAAATTATTTTTTGAATAATTTACTATAGAAAAGGCAATCCCTGGCGTAATTAAAATTTGCGACAGTAAAAAATGAATTTTTGAATAAGTTACTATAGAAAAGGCAATCCCTGGCGTAATTAAAATTTGCGACAGTAAAAAATGAATTTTTGAATAATTTACTATAGAAAAGGCAATCCCTGGCGTAATTAAAATTTGCGACATTAAAAAATTATTTTTTGAATAATTTACTATAGAAAAGGCAATCCCTGGCGTATTTAAAATTTGAGAAAGTAAAAAATTATTTTTTGAATAATTTACTATAGAAAAGGCAATCCCTGGCGTAATTATAATTTGCGACACTAAAAAATTATTTTTTGAATAATTTACTATAGAAAAGGCAATCCCTGGCGTAATTAAAATTTGTGACAGTAAAAAATTATTTTTTGAATAATTTACTATAGAAAAGGCAATCCCTGGCGTAATTATAATTTGCGACAGAAAAAATTATTTTTTGAATAATTTACTATAGAAAAGGCAATCCCTGGCGTATTTAAAATTTGCGACACTAAACAATTATATTTGCAAAATTTACTATAGAAAAGGCAATCCCTGGCGTAATTAAAATTTGCGACAGTAAAAAATTATTTTTAGAATAATTTACTATAGAAAAGGCAATACCTGGCGTAATTAAAATTTGCGACAGTAAAAAATGAATTTTTGAATAATTTACTATAGAAAAGGCAATCCCTGGCGTAATTAAAATTTGCGACAGTAAAAAATTATTTTTTCCAAAATTTACTATAGAAAAGGCAATCCCTGGCGTAATTAAAATTTGTGACACTAAAAAATTATTTTTTGAATAATTTACTATAGAAAAGGCAATCCCTGGCGTAATTGTAATTTGAGACACTAAACAATTATTTTTTGCAAAATTTACTATAGAAAAGGCAATCCCTGGCGTATTTAAAATTTGCGACAGTAAAAAATTAATATTTGCAAAATTTACTATAGAAAAGGCAATCCCTGGCGTATTTAAAATTTGCAACAGTAAAAAATTATTTTTTCCAAAATTTACTATAGAAAAGGCAATCCCTGGCGTAATTAAAATTTGTGACAGAAAAAATTATTTTTTGAATAATTTACTATAGAAAAGGCAATCCCTGGCGTAATTAAAATTTGCGACAGTAAAAAATGATTTTTTTAATAATTTACTATAGAAAAGGCAATCCCTGGCGTAATTAAAATTTGCGACAGTAAAAAATGAATTTTTGAATAATTTACTATAGAAAAGGCAATCCCTGGCGTAATTAAAATTTGAGACAGTAAAAAAATGAATTTTTGAATTATTTACTATAGAAAAGGCAATCCCTGGCGTAATTAAAATTTGCGACAGTAAAAAATTATTTTTTGCAAAATTTACTATAGAAAAGGCAATCCCTGGCGTAATTAAAATTTGTGACACTAAAAAATTATTTTTTGAATAATTTACTATAGAAAAGGCAATCCCTGGCGTAATTGTAATTTGAGACACTAAACAATTATTTTTTGCAAAATTTACTATAGAAAAGGCAATCCCTGGCGTAGTTATAATTTGCGACAGTATAAAATTATTTTTTGAATAATTTACTATAGAAAAGGCAATCCCTGGCGTATTTAAAATTTGCAACAGTAAAAAATTATTTTTTGCAAAATTTACTATAGAAAAGGCAATCCCTGGCGTAATTATAATTTGAGACAGAAAAAATGAAATATTTGAATAATTTACTATAGAAAAGGCAATCCCTGGCGTAATTAAAATTTGCGACACTAAACAATTAGTTTTTGCATAATTTACTATAGAAAAGGCAATCCCTGGCGTAATTAAAATTTGCGACAGTAAAAAATGAATTTTTGAATAATTTACTATAGAAAAGGCAATCCCTGGCGTAATTAAAATTTGCGACAGTAAAAAATTATTTTTTGAATAATTTACTATAGAAAAGGCAATCCCTGGCGTATTTAAAATTTGCAACAGTAAAAAATTATTTTTTGCAAAATTTACTATAGAAAAGGCAATCCCTGGCGTATTTAAAATTTCCGACAGTAAAAAATTAATATTTGCAAAATTTACTATAGAAAAGGCAATCCCTGGCGTATTTAAAATTTGCAACAGTAAAAAATTATTTTTTGCAAAATTTACTATAGAAAAGGCAATCCCTGGCGTAATTAAAATTTGTGACAGAAAAAATTATTTTTTGAATAATTTACTATAGAAAAGGCAATCTCTGGCGTAATTATAATTTGAGACACTAAACAATTATTTTTTGCAAAATTTACTATAGAAAAGGCAATCCCTGGCGTAATTATAATTTGCGACAGTATAAAATTATTTTTTGAATAATTTACTATAGAAAAGGCAATCCCTGGCGTAATTATAATTTGCGACAGTAAAAAATTATTTTTTGAATAATTTACTATAGAAAAGGCAATCCCTGGCGTAATTAAAATTTGAGACAGTAAAAAATTATTTTTTGCAAAATTTACTATAGAAAAGGCAAACCCTGGCGTATTTAAAATTTGCAACAGTAAAAAATTATTTTTTGCAAAATTTACTATAGAAAAGGCAATCCCTGGCGTAATTAAAATTTGCGACAGTAAAAAATTATTTTTTGAATAATTTACTATAGAAAAGGCAATCCCTGGCGTAATTAAAATTTGTGACAGTAAAAAATGATTTTTTTAATAATTTACTATAGAAAAGGCAATCCCTGGCGTAATTAAAATTTGCGACAGTAAAAAATGAATTTTTGAATAATTTACTATAGAAAAGGCAATCCCTGGCGTAATTAAAATTTGCGACAGTAAAAAATTATTTTTTGAATAATTTACTATAGAAAAGGCAATCCCTGGCGTAATTATAATTTGAGACAGTAAAAAATGAATTTTTGAATAATTTACTATAGAAAAGGCAATCCCTGGCGTAATTAAAATTTGCGACACTAAACAATTAGTTTTTGAATAATTTACTATAGAAAAGGCAAACCCTGGCGTAATTAAAATTTGCGACAGTAAAAAATGAATTTTTGAATAATTTACTATAGAAAAGGCAATCCCTGGCGTAATTAAAATTTGCGACAGTAAAAAATTATTTTTTGAATAATTTACTATAGAAAAGGCAATCCCTGGCGTATTTAAAATTTGCAACAGTAAAAAATTATTTTTTGCAAAATTTACTATAGAAAAGGCAATCCCTGGCGTATTTAAAATTTTGCGACAGTAAAAAATTAATTTTTGCAAAATTTACTATAGAAAAGGCAATACCTGGCGTATTTAAAATTTGCAACAGTAAAAAATTATTTTTTGCGAAATTTACTATAGAAAAGGCAATCCCTGGCGTAATTAAAATTTGTGACAGAAAAAATTATTTTTTGAATAATTTACTATAGAAAAGGCAATCCCTGGCGTAATTATAATTTGCGACAGTATAAAATTATTTTTTGAATAATTTACTATAGAAAAGGCAATCCCTGGCGTAATTAAAATTTGCGACACTAAACAATTATTTTTTGCAAAATTTACTATAGAAAAGGCAATCCCTGGCGTAATTAAAATTTGTGACAGAAAAAATTAATTTTTGAATAATTTACTATAGAAAAGGCAATCCCTGGCGTAATTATAATTTGCGACACTAAACAATTATTTTTTGCAAAATTTACTATAGAAAAGGCAATCCCTGGCGTAATTATAATTTGCGACAGTATAAAATTATTTTTTGAATAATTTACTATAGAAAAGGCAATCCCTGGCGTAATTGTAATTTGAGACACTAAACAATTATTTTTTGCAAAATTTACTATAGAAAAGGCAATCCCTGGCGTAGTTATAATTTGCGACAGTATAAAATTATTTTTTGAATAATTTACTATAGAAAAGGCAATCCCTGGCGTATTTAAAATTTGCAACAGTAAAAAATTATTTTTTGCAAAATTTACTATAGAAAAGGCAATCCCTGGCGTAATTATAATTTGAGACAGAAAAAATGAAATATTTGAATAATTTACTATAGAAAAGGCAATCCCTGGCGTAATTAAAATTTGCGACACTAAACAATTAGTTTTTGCATAATTTACTATAGAAAAGGCAATCCCTGGCGTAATTAAAATTTGCGACAGTAAAAAATGAATTTTTGAATAATTTACTATAGAAAAGGCAATCCCTGGCGTAATTAAAATTTGCGACAGTAAAAAATTATTTTTTGAATAATTTACTATAGAAAAGGCAATCCCTGGCGTATTTAAAATTTGCAACAGTAAAAAATTATTTTTTGCAAAATTTACTATAGAAAAGGCAATCCCTGGCGTATTTAAAATTTCCGACAGTAAAAAATTAATATTTGCAAAATTTACTATAGAAAAGGCAATCCCTGGCGTATTTAAAATTTGCAACAGTAAAAAATTATTTTTTGCAAAATTTACTATAGAAAAGGCAATCCCTGGCGTAATTAAAATTTGTGACAGAAAAAATTATTTTTTGAATAATTTACTATAGAAAAGGCAATCTCTGGCGTAATTATAATTTGAGACACTAAACAATTATTTTTTGCAAAATTTACTATAGAAAAGGCAATCCCTGGCGTAATTATAATTTGCGACAGTATAAAATTATTTTTTGAATAATTTACTATAGAAAAGGCAATCCCTGGCGTAATTATAATTTGCGACAGTAAAAAATTATTTTTTGAATAATTTACTATAGAAAAGGCAATCCCTGGCGTAATTAAAATTTGAGACAGTAAAAAATTATTTTTTGCAAAATTTACTATAGAAAAGGCAAACCCTGGCGTATTTAAAATTTGCAACAGTAAAAAATTATTTTTTGCAAAATTTACTATAGAAAAGGCAATCCCTGGCGTAATTAAAATTTGCGACAGTAAAAAATTATTTTTTGAATAATTTACTATAGAAAAGGCAATCCCTGGCGTAATTAAAATTTGTGACAGTAAAAAATGATTTTTTTAATAATTTACTATAGAAAAGGCAATCCCTGGCGTAATTAAAATTTGCGACAGTAAAAAATGAATTTTTGAATAATTTACTATAGAAAAGGCAATCCCTGGCGTAATTAAAATTTGCGACAGTAAAAAATTATTTTTTGAATAATTTACTATAGAAAAGGCAATCCCTGGCGTAATTATAATTTGAGACAGTAAAAAATGAATTTTTGAATAATTTACTATAGAAAAGGCAATCCCTGGCGTAATTAAAATTTGCGACACTAAACAATTAGTTTTTGAATAATTTACTATAGAAAAGGCAAACCCTGGCGTAATTAAAATTTGCGACAGTAAAAAATGAATTTTTGAATAATTTACTATAGAAAAGGCAATCCCTGGCGTAATTAAAATTTGCGACAGTAAAAAATTATTTTTTGAATAATTTACTATAGAAAAGGCAATCCCTGGCGTATTTAAAATTTGCAACAGTAAAAAATTATTTTTTGCAAAATTTACTATAGAAAAGGCAATCCCTGGCGTATTTAAAATTTTGCGACAGTAAAAAATTAATTTTTGCAAAATTTACTATAGAAAAGGCAATACCTGGCGTATTTAAAATTTGCAACAGTAAAAAATTATTTTTTGCGAAATTTACTATAGAAAAGGCAATCCCTGGCGTAATTAAAATTTGTGACAGAAAAAATTATTTTTTGAATAATTTACTATAGAAAAGGCAATCCCTGGCGTAATTATAATTTGCGACAGTATAAAATTATTTTTTGAATAATTTACTATAGAAAAGGCAATCCCTGGCGTAATTAAAATTTGCGACACTAAACAATTATTTTTTGCAAAATTTACTATAGAAAAGGCAATCCCTGGCGTAATTAAAATTTGTGACAGAAAAAATTAATTTTTGAATAATTTACTATAGAAAAGGCAATCCCTGGCGTAATTATAATTTGCGACACTAAACAATTATTTTTTGCAAAATTTACTATAGAAAAGGCAATCCCTGGCGTAATTATAATTTGCGACAGTATAAAATTATTTTTTGAATAATTTACTATAGAAAAGGCAATCCCTGGCGTAATTAAAATTTGCGACACTAAACAATTATTTTTTTCAAAATTTACTATAGAAAAGGCAATCCCTGGCGTATTTAAAATTTGCAACAGTAAACAATTTGTTTTTGAATAATTTACTATAGAAAAGGCAATCCCTGGCGTAATTAAAATTTGCGACAGTAAAAAATGAATTTTTGAATAATTTACTATAGAAAAGGCAATCCCTGGCGTAATTAAAATTTGCGACACTAAACAATTATTTTTTGAATAATTTACTATAGAAAAGGCAATCCCTGGCGTAATTAAAATTTGCGACAGTAAAAAATGAATTTATGAATAATTTACTATAGAAAAGGCAATCCCTGGCGTAATTAAAATTTGCAACAGTAAAAAATTATTTTTTGAATAATTTACTATAGAAAAGGCAATCCCTGGCGTAATTAAAATTTGCGACACTAAACAATTATTTTTTGAATAATTTACTATAGAAAAGGCAATCCCTGGCGTAATTAAAATTTGAGACAGTAAAAAATTAATTTTTGAATAATTTACTATAGAAAAGGCAATCCCTGGCGTAATTATAATTTGAGACAGTAAAAAATTAGTTTTTGAATAATTTACTATAGAAAAGGCAATCCCTGGCGTAATTAAAATTTGCGACAGAAAAAAATGAATTTTTGAATAATTTACTATAGAAAAGGCAATCCCTGGCGTAATTAAAATTTGCGACAGTAAAAAATTATTTTTTGAATAATTTACTATAGAAAAGGCAATCCCTGGCGTAATTAAAATTTGCGACACTAAACAATTATTTTTTGCAAAATTTACTATAGAAAAGGCAATCCCTGGCGTAATTAAAATTTGCGACAGTAAAAAATTATTTTTTGAATAATTTACAATAGAAAAGGCAATCCCTGGCGTAATTAAAATTTGCGACAGTAAAAAATGAATTTTTGAATAATTTACTATAGAAAAGGCAATCCCTGGCGTAATTAAAATTTGCGACAGTAAAAAATGAATTTTTGAATAATTTACTATAGAAAAGGCAATCCCTGGCGTAATTAAAATTTGCGACAGTAAAAAATTATTTTTTGAATAATTTACTATAGAAAAGGCAATCCCTGGCGTATTTAAAATTTGAGACAGTAAAAAATTAATTTTTGAATAATTTACTATAGAAAAGGCAATCCCTGGCGTAATTATAATTTGCGACACTAAACAATTATTTTTTGCAAAATTTACTATAGAAAAGGCAATCCCTGGCGTAATTAAAATTTGCGACAGTAAAAAATTATTTTTTGAATAATTTACAATAGAAAAGGCAATCCCTGGCGTAATTAAAATTTGCGACAGTAAAAAATGAATTTTTGAATAATTTACTATAGAAAAGGCAATCCCTGGCGTAATTAAAATTTGCGACAGTAAAAAATGAATTTTTGAATAATTTACTATAGAAAAGGCAATCCCTGGCGTAATTAAAATTTGCGACAGTAAAAAATTATTTTTTGAATAATTTACTATAGAAAAGGCAATCCCTGGCGTATTTAAAATTTGAGACAGTAAAAAATGAATTTTTGAATAATTTACTATAGAAAAGGCAATCCCTGGCGTAATTAAAATTTGCGACACTAAACAATTATTTTTTGAATAATTTACTATAGAAAAGGCAATCCCTGGCGTAATTAAAATGTGTGACAGAAAAAATTATTTTTTGAATAATTTACTATAGAAAAGGCAATCCCTGGCGTAATTAAAATTTGCGACAGTATAAAATTATTTTTTGAATAATTTACTATAGAAAAGGCAATCCCTGGCGTAATTATAATTTGCGACACTAAAAAATTATTTTTTGAATAATTTACTATAGAAAAGGCAATCCCTGGCGTAATTAAAATTTGCGATAGTAAAAAATTATTTTTTGAATAATTTACTATAGAAAAGGCAATCCCTGGCGTAATTAAAATTTGTGACAGAAAAAATTATTTTTTGAATAATTTATTATAGAAAAGGCAATCCCTGGCGTAATTATAATTTGCGACACTAAAAAATTATTTTTTGAATAATTTACTATAGAAAAGGCAATCCCTGGCGTAATTAAAATTTGCGACAGTAAAAAATTATTTTTTGGATAATTTACTATAGAAAAGACAATCCCTGGCGTAATTATAATTTGCGACAGAAAAAATCATTTTTTGAATAATTTACTATAGAAAAGGCAATCCCTGGCGTATTTGAAATTTGCGACACTAAACAATTATTTTTTGCAACATTTACTATAGAAAAGGCAATCCCTGGCGTAATTAAAATTTGCGACAGTAAAAAGTTATTTTTTGAATAATTTACTACAGAAAAGGCAATCCCTGGCGTAATTAAAATTTGAGACAGTAAAAAATGAATTTTTGCAAAATTTACTAAAGAAAAGGCAATCCCTGGCGTAATTATAATTTGCGACAGTAAAAAATTAGTTTTTGAATAATTTACTATAGAAAAGGCAATCCCTGGCGTAATTAAAATTTGCGACACTAAACAATTATTTTTTGCAAAATTTACTATACAAAAGGCAGTCCCTGGCGTATTTAAAATTTGCAACAGTAAAAAATTATTTTTTGAATAATTTACTATAGAAAAGGCAATCCCTGGCGTAATTATAATTTGCGACACTAAACAATTAGTTTTTGGAAAATTTACTATAGAAAAGGCAATCCCTGGCGTAATTAAAATTTGCGACACTAAACAATTATTTTTTGAATAATTTACTATAGAAAAGGCAATCTTTGGCGTATTTAAAATTTGCAACACTAAACAATTATTTTTTGCAAAATTTACTATAGAAAAGGCAATCCCTGGCGTATTTAAAATTTGCGACAGTATAAAATGAATTTTGGAATAATTTACTATAGAAAAGGCAATCCCTGGCGTAATTAAAATTTGCGACACTAAACAATTATTTTTGCAAAATTTACTATAGAAAAGGCAATCCCTGGCGTAATTAAAATTTGCGACAGTAAAAAATTATTTTTTGAATAATTTACTATAGAAAAGGCAATCCCTGGCGTAATTAAAATTTGCGACAGTAAAAAATGAATTTTTGAATAAGTTACTATAGAAAAGGCAATCCCTGGCGTAATTAAAATTTGCGACAGTAAAAAATGAATTTTTGAATAATTTACTATAGAAAAGGCAATCCCTGGCGTAATTAAAATTTGCGACATTAAAAAATTATTTTTTGAATAATTTACTATAGAAAAGGCAATCCCTGGCGTATTTAAAATTTGAGACAGTAAAAAATTATTTTTTGAATAATTTACTATAGAAAAGGCAATCCCTGGCGTTATTATAATTTGCGACACTAAAAAATTATTTTTTGAATAATTTACTATAGAAAAGGCAATCCCTGGCGTAATTAAAATTTGTGACAGTAAAAAATTATTTTTTGAATAATTTACTATAGAAAAGGCAATCCCTGGCTTAATTATAATTTGCGACAGAAAAAATTATTTTTTGAATAATTTACTATAGAAAAGGCAATCCCTGGCGTATTTAAAATTTGCGACACTAAACAATTATATTTGCAAAATTTACTATAGAAAAGGCAATCCCTGGCGTAATTAAAATTTGCGACAGTAAAAAATTATTTTTAGAATAATTTACTATAGAAAAGGCAATACCTGGCGTAATTAAAATTTGCGACAGTAAAAAATGAATTTTTGAATAATTTACTATAGAAAAGGCAATCCCTGGCGTAATTAAAATTTGCGACAGTAAAAAATTATTTTTTGAATAATTTACTATAGAAAAGGCAATCCCTGGCGTATTTAAAATTTGAGACAGTAAAAAATTAATTTTTGAATAATTTACTATAGAAAAGGCAATCCCTGGCGTAATTATAATTTGAGACAGTAAAAAATTAGTTTTTGAATAATTTACTATAGAAAAGGCAATCCCTGGCGGAATTAAAATTTGCGACTGTAAAAAATGAATTTTTGAATAATTTACTATAGAATAGGCAATCCCTGGCGTAATTAAAATTTGAGACAGTAAAAAATTATTTTTTGAATAATTTACTATAGAAAAGGCAATCCTTGGCGTAATTATAATTTGCGACAGTAAAAAATGAATTTTTGAATAATTTACTATAGAAAAGGCAATCCCTGGCGTAATTAAAATTTGCGACAGTAAAAAATTATTTTTTGAATAATTTACTATAGAATAGGCAATCCCTGGCGTAATTAAAATTTGAGACAGTAAAAAATTATTTTTTGAATAATTTACTATAGAAAAGGCAATCCCTGGCGTAATTATAATTTGCGACAGTAAAAAATAATTTTTGGCAAAATTTACTATAGAAAAGGCAATCCCTGGCGTATTTAAAATTTGCGACAGTAAAAAATGAATTTTTGAATAATTTACTATAGAAAAGGCAATCCCTGGCGTAATTATAATTTGCGACAGTAAGAAATTAATTTTTGAATAATTTACTATAGAAAAGGCTATCCCTGGCATAATTATAATTTGCGACAGTATAAAATTATTTTTTGAATAATTTACTATAGAAAAGGCAATCCCTGGCGTATTTAAAATTTGCGACAGTATAAAATTAATTTTTGAATAATTTACTATAGAAAAGGCAATCCCTGGCGTAATTAAAAAAATAATTTTTTCTGTCGCAAATTATTATTACGCCAGGGATTGCCTTTTCTATAGTAAATTATTCAAAAAATAAAGGCAATCCCTGGCGTAATTAAAATTTGCGACAGTATAAAATTATTTTTTGAATAATTTACTATAGAAAAGGCAATCCCTGGCGTAATTAAAATTTGCGACAGTATAAAATCATTTTTTGCAAAATTTACTATAGAAAAGGCAATCCCTGGCGTAATTAAAATTTGCGACATTAAAAAATTATTTTTTGAATAATTTACTATAGAAAAGGCAATCCCTGGCGTATTTAAAATTTGCGACAGTAAAAAATTATTTTTTGAATAATTTACTATAGAAAAGGCAATCCCTGGCGTAATTATAATTTGCGACAGAAAAAATTATTTTTTTAATTACGCCAGGGATTGCCTTTTCTATAGTAAATTATTCAAAAATTAATTTTATACTGTCGCAAATTTTAAATACGCCAGGGATTGCCTTTTCTATAGTAAATTATTCAAAAAATAATTTTATACTGTCTCAAATTTTAATTACGCCAGGGATTGCCTTTTCTATAGTAAATTATTCAAAAAATAATTTTTTACTGTCGCAAATTTTAATTACGCCAGGGATTGCCTTTTCTATAGTAAATTTTGCAAAAAATAATTTTTTACTGTCGCAAATTTTAATTACGCCAGGGATTGCCTTTTCTATAGTAAATTATTCAAAAATTAATTTTTTACTGTCGCAAATTTTAATTAAGCCAGGGATTGCCTTTTCTATAGTAAATTATTCAAAAATTAATTTTATACTGTCGCAAATTTTAAATACGCCAGGGATTGCCTTTTCTATAGTAAATTATTCAAAAAAATAATTTTATACTGTCGTAAATTATAATTACGCCAGGGATTGCCTTTTCTATAGTAAATTATTCAAAAAATAATTTTTTCTGTAGCAAATTATAATTACGCCAGGGATTGCCTTTTCTATAGTAAATTATTCAAAAAATAATTTTTTACTGTCGCAAATTTTAATTACGCCATGGTTTGCCTTTTCTATAGTAAATTATTCAAAAAATTTGCGACAGTAAAAAATTAGTTTTTGAATAATTTACTACAGAAAAGGCAATCCCTGGCGTAATTAAAATTTGCGACAGTAAAAAATTATTTTTTGCAAAATTTACTATAGAAAAGGCAATCCCTGGCGTAATTAAAATTTGCGACAGTAAAAAATTATTTTTTGAATAATTTACTATAGAAAAGGCAATCCCTGGCGTATTTAAAATTTGCGACAGTATAAAATTATTTTTTGCAAAATTTACTATAGAAAAGGCAATCCCTGGCGTAATTAAAATTTCCGACAGTAAAAAATTATTTTTTGAATAATTTACTATAGAAAAGGCAATCCCTGGCGTAATTATAATTTGCAACAGAAAAAATTATTTTTTGAATAATTTACTATAGAAAAGGCAATCCCTGGCGTAATTAAAATTTGCGACAGTAAAAAATTATTTTTGGCAAAATTTACTATAGAAAAGGCAATCCCTGGCGTATTTAAAATTTGCGACAGTAAAAAATTATTTTTTGAATAATTTACTATAAAAAAGGCAATCCCTGGCGTAATTAAAATTTGCGACAGTAAAAAATTATTTTTTGGATAATTTACTATAGAAAAGGCAATCCCTGGCGTATTTATAATTTGCGACAGTATAAAATTATTTTTTGCAAAATTTACTATAGAAAAGGCAATCCCTGGCGTAATTAAAATTTGCGACAGTAAAAAATTATTTTTTGAATAATTTACTATAGAAAAGGCAATCCCTGGCGTAATTAAAATTTGCGACAGTATAAAATTATTTTTTGCAAAATTTACTATAGAAAAGGCAATCCCTGGCGTAATTAAAATTTGCGACAGTAAAAAATTATTTTTTGAATAATTTACTATAGAAAAGGCAATCACTGGCGTAATTATAATTTGCGACAGTATAAAATTATTTTTTGAATAATTTACTTTAGAAAAGGCAATCCCTGGCGTATTTAAAATTTGCGACAGTATAAAATTAATTTTTGAATAATTTACTATAGAAAAGGCAATCCCTGGCGTAATTAAAATTTGCGACAGTAAAAAATTATTTTTTGAATAATTTACTATAGAAAAGGCAATCCCTGGCGTAATTAAAATTTGCGACAGTAAAAAATTATTTTTTGAATAATTTACTATAGAAAAGGCAATCCCTGGCGTAATTAAAATTTGCGACGGTATAAAATTATTTTTTGCAAAATTTACTATAAAAAAGGCAATCCCTGGCGTAATTAAAATTTGCGAAAGTAAAAAATTATTTTTTGAATAATTTACTATAGAAAAGGCAATCCCTGGCGTAATTATAACTTGCGACAGAAAAAATTAATTTTTGAATAATTTACTATAGAAAAGGCAATCCCTGGCGTAATTAAAATTTGCGACAGTGAAAAATTAGTTTTTGAATAATTTACTATAGAAAAGGCAATCCCTGGCGTAATTAAAATTTGCGACAGTAAAAAATTATTTTTTGAATAATTTACTATAGAAAAGGCAATCCCTGGCGTAATTATAATTTGCGACAGTAAAAAATTAATTTTTGAATAATTTACTATAGAAAAGGCAATCCCTGGCGTAATTAAAATTTGTGACAGAAAAAATTATTTTTTGAATAATTTACTATAGAAAATTCAATCCCTGGCGTAAATAAAATTTGCGACAGTAAACAATTATTTTTTGAATAATTTACTATAGAAAAGGCAATCCCTGGCGTAATTAAAATTTGAGACAGTAAAAAATGAATCTTTGAATAATTTACTATAGAAAAGGCAATCCCTGGCGTAATTAAAATTTGCGACACTAAAAAATTATTTTTTGAATAATTTACTATAGAAAAGGCAATCCCTGGCGTAATTAAAATTTGCGACAGTAAAAAATTATTTTTTGAATAATTTACTATAGAAAAGGCAATCCCTGGCGTAATTATAATTTGCGACAGAAAAAATTATTTTTTGAATAATTTACTATAGAAAAGGCAATCCCTGGCGTAATTAAAATTTGCGACAGTAAAAAATTATTTTTTGCAAAATTTACTATAGGAAAGGCAATCCCTGGCGTAATTAAAATTTGCGACAGTATAAAATTAATTTTTGAATAATTTACTATAGAAAAGGCAATCCCTGGCGTAATTATAATTTGAGACAGTAAAAAATGAATTTTTGAATAATTTACTATAGAAAAGGCAATCCCTGGCGTAATTAAAATTTGAGACAGTAAAAAATTATTTTTTGAATAATTTACTATAGAAAAGGCAATCCCTGGCGTATTTAAAATTTGCAACAGTAAAAAATTAGTTTTTGAATAATTTACTATAGAAAAGGCAATCCCTGGCGTAATTAAAATTTGCGACAGTAAAAAATTAATTTTTGAATAATTTACTATAGAAAAGGCAATCCCTGGCGTAATTAAAATTTGCGACAGTAAAAAATGAATTTTTGAATAATTTACTATAGAAAAGGCAATCCCTGGCGTAATTAAAATTTGCGACAGTAAAAAATGAATTTTTGCAAAATTTACTATAGAAAAGGCAATCCCTGGCGTAATTAAAATTTGCGACAGTAAAAAATTATTTTTGGCAAAATTTACTATAGAAAAGGCAATCCCTGGCGTAGTTAAAATTTGCGACAGTAAAAAATTATTTTTGAATAATTTACTATAGAAAAGACAATCCCTGGCGTATTTAAAATTTGCAACAGTAAAAAATTATTTTTTGAATAATTTACTATAGAAAAGGCAATCCCTGGCGTAATTAAAATTTGCGACACTAAACAATTATTTTTTGCAAAATTTACTATAGAAAAGGCAATCCCTGGCGTATTTAAAATTTGCAACAGTAAAAAATTATTTTTTTAATAATTATCTATAGAAAAGGCAATCCCTGGCGTAATTAAAATTTGCGACAGTAAAAAATGAATTTTTGAATAATTTACTATAGAAAAGGCAATCCCTGGCGTAATTAAAATTTGTGACAGAAAAAATTATTTTTTGAATAATTTACTATAGAAAAGGCAATCCCTGGCGTAATTAAAATTTGAGACAGTAAAAAATTATTATTTTTTGAATAATTTACTATAGAAAAGGCAATCCCTGGCGTAATTAAAATTTGCGACAGTAAAAAATGAATTTTTGCAAAATTTACTATAGAAAAGGCAATCCCTGGCGTATTTAAAATTTGCAACAGTAAAAAATTATTTTTTGAATAATTTACTATAGAAAAGCCAATCCCTGGCGTAATTAAAATTTGCGACACTAAAAAATTATTTTTTGAATAATTTACTATAGAAAAGGCAATCCCTGGCGTATTTAAAATTTGCAACAGTAAAAAATTAGTTTTTGAATAATTTACTATAGAAAAGGCAATCCCTGGCGTAATTAAAATTTGCGACACTAAACAATTATTTTTTGCAAAATTTACTATAGAAAAGGCAATCCTGGCGTAATTAAAATTTGAGACAGTAAAAAATTATTATTTTTTGAATAATTTACTATAGAAAAGCAATCCCTGGCGTAATTAAAATTTGAGACAGTAAAAAATTATTTTTTGAATAATTTACTACAGAAAAGGCAATCCCTGGCGTATTTAAAATTTGCAACAGTAAAAAATTAGTTTTTGAATAATTTACTATAGAAAAGGCAATCCCTGGCGTAATTAAAATTTGCGACAGTAAAAAATTAATTTTTTAATAATTTACTATAGAAAAGGCAATCCCTGGCGTATTTAAAATTTGCAACAGTAAAAAATTATTTTTGAATAATTTACTATAGAAAAGGCAATCCCTGGCGTAATTAAAATTTGCGACACTAAACAATTATTTTTTGCAAAATTTACTATAGAAAAGGCAATCCCTGGCGTAATTAAAATTTGCGACAGTAAAAAATTATTTTTGGCAAAATTTACTATAGAAAAGGCAATCCCTGGCGTAATTAAAATTTGCGACACTAAACAATTATTTTTTGCAAAATTTACTATAGAAAAGGCAATCCTGGCGTAATTAAAATTTGAGACAGTAAAAAATTATTATTTTTTGAATAATTTACTATAGAAAAGCAATCCCTGGCGTAATTAAAATTTGAGACAGTAAAAAATTATTTTTTGAATAATTTACTACAGAAAAGGCAATCCCTGGCGTATTTAAAATTTGCAACAGTAAAAAATTAGTTTTTGAATAATTTACTATAGAAAAGGCAATCCCTGGCGTAATTAAAATTTGCGACAGTAAAAAATTAATTTTTTAATAATTTACTATAGAAAAGGCAATCCCTGGCGTATTTAAAATTTGCAACAGTAAAAAATTAGTTTTTGAATAATTTACTATAGAAAAGGCAATCCCTGGCGTAATTAAAATTTGCGACACTAAACAATTATTTTTTGCAAAATTTACTATAGAAAAGGCAATCCTGGCGTAATTAAAATTTGAGACAGTAAAAAATTATTATTTTTTGAATAATTTACTATAGAAAAGCAATCCCTGGCGTAATTAAAATTTGAGACAGTAAAAAATTATTTTTTGAATAATTTACTACAGAAAAGGCAATCCCTGGCGTATTTAAAATTTGCAACAGTAAAAAATTAGTTTTTGAATAATTTACTATAGAAAAGGCAATCCCTGGCGTAATTAAAATTTGCGACAGTAAAAAATTAATTTTTTAATAATTTACTATAGAAAAGGCAATCCCTGGCGTATTTAAAATTTGCAACAGTAAAAAATTATTTTTGAATAATTTACTATAGAAAAGGCAATCCCTGGCGTAATTAAAATTTGCGACACTAAACAATTATTTTTTGCAAAATTTACTATAGAAAAGGCAATCCCTGGCGTAATTAAAATTTGCGACAGTAAAAAATTATTTTTGGCAAAATTTACTATAGAAAAGGCAATCCCTGGCGTAATTAAAATTTGCGACAGTAAAAAATTATTTTTGGCAAAATTTACTATAGAAAAGGCAATCCCTGGCGTAATTAAAATTTGCGACAGTAAAAAATTATTTTTTGAATAATTTACTATAGAAAAGGCAATCCCTGGCGTAATTAAAATTTGCGACAGGAAAAAATTAGTTTTTGAATAATTTACTATAGAAAGGGCAATCCCTGGCGTAATTAAAATTTGCGACAGTAAAAAATTATTTTTTGCAAAATTTACTATAGAAAAGGCAATCCCTGGCGTAATTAAAATTTGCGACGGTAAAAAATTATTTTTTGGATAATTTACTATAGAAAAGGCAATCCCTGGCGTATTTATAATTTGCGACAGTATAAAATTATTTTTTGCAAAATTTACTATAGAAAAGGCAATCCCTGGCGTAATTAAAATTTGCGACAGTAAAAAATTATTTTTTGAATAATTTACTATAGAAAAGGCAATCCCTGGCGTAATTATAATTTGCGACAGAAAAAATTATTTTTTGAATAATTTACTATAGAAAAGGCAATCCCTGGCGTAATTAAAATTTGCGACAGTAAAAAATTATTTTTGGCAAAATTTACTATAGAAAAGGCAATCCCTGGCGTATTTAAAATTTGCGACAGTAAAAAATTATTTTTTGAATAATTTACTATAAAAAAGGCAATCCCTGGCGTAATTAAAATTTGTGACAGTAAAAAATTATTTTTTGGATAATTTACTATAGAAAAGGCAATCCCTGGCGTATTTATAATTTGCGACAGTATAAAATTATTTTTTGCAAAATTTACTATAGAAAAGGCAATCCCTGGCGTAATTAAAATTTGCGACAGTAAAAAATTATTTTTTGAATAATTTACTATAGAAAAGGCAATCCCTGGCGTAATTAAAATTTGCGACAGTATAAAATTATTTTTTGCAAAATTTACTATAGAAAAGGCAATCCCTGGCGTAATTAAAATTTGCGACAGTAAAAAATTATTTTTTGAATAATTTACTATAGAAAAGGCAATCCCTGGCGTAATTATAATTTGCGACAGTATAAAATTATTTTTTGAATAATTTACTATAGAAAAGGCAATCCCTGGCGTATTTAAAATTTGCGAAAGTATAAAATTAATTTTTGAATAATTTACTATAGAAAAGGCAATCCCTGGCGTAATTAAAATTTGCGACAGTAAAAAATTATTTTTTGAATAATTTACTATAGAAAAGGCAATCCCTGGCGTAATTAAAATTTGCGACAGTAAAAAATTATTTTTTGAATAATTTACTATAGAAAAGGCAATCCCTGGCGTAATTAAAATTTGCGACGGTATAAAATTATTTTTTGCAAAATTTACTATAAAAAAGGCAATCCCTGGCGTAATTAAAATTTGCGAAAGTAAAAAATTATTTTTTGAATAATTTACTATAGAAAAGGCAATCCCTGGCGTAATTATAACTTGCGACAGAAAAAATTATTTTTTGAATAATTTACTATAGAAAAGGCAATCCCTGGCGTAATTAAAATTTCCGACAGTAAAAAATTATTTTTTGCAAAATTTACTATAGAAATGGCAATCCCTGGCGTAATTAAAATTTGCGACAGTATAAAATTAATTTTTGAATAACTTACTATAGAAAAGGCAATCCCTGGCGTAATTAAAATTTGCGACAGTAAAAAATTAGTTTTTGAATAATTTACTATAGAAAAGGCAATCCCTGGCGTAATTAAAATTTGCGACAGTAAAAAATTATTTTTTGAATAATTTACTATAGAAAAGGCAATCCCTGGCGTAATTATAATTTGCGACAGTAAAAAATTAATTTTTGAATAATTTACTATAGAAAAGGCAATCCCTGGCGTAATTAAAATTTGTGACAGAAAAAATTATTTTTTGAATAATTTACTATAGAAAAGGCAATCCCTGGCGTAAATAAAATTTGCGACAGTAAACAATTATTTTTTGGATAATTTACTATAGAAAAGGCAATCCCTGGCGTAATTAAAATTTGAGACAGTAAAAAATGAATCTTTGAATAATTTACTATAGAAAAGGCAATCCCTGGCTTAATTAAAATTTGCGACAGTAAAAAATTATTTTTTGAATAATGTACTATAGAAAAGGCAATCCCTGGCGTTATTATAATTTGCGACAGAAAAAATTATTTTTTGAATAATTTACTATAGAAAAGGCAATCCCTGGCGTAATTAAAATTTGCGACAGTAAAAAATTATTTTTTGCAAAATTTACTATAGGAAAGGCAATCCCTGGCGTAATTAAAATTTGCGACAGTATAAAATTAATTTTTGAATAATTTACTATAGAAAAGGCAATCCCTGGCGTAATTAAAATTAGCGACAGTAAAAAATTATTTTTTGAATAATTTACTATAGAAAAGGCAATCCCTGGCGTAATTAAAATTTGCGACAGTAAAAAATTATTTTTTGAATAATGTACTATAGAAAAGGCAATCCCTGGCGTTATTATAATTTGCGACAGAAAAAATTATTTTTTGAATAATTTACTATAGAAAAGGCAATCCCTGGCGTAATTAAAATTTGCGACAGTAAAAAATTATTTTTTGCAAAATTTACTATAGGAAAGGCAATCCCTGGCGTAATTAAAATTTGCGACAGTATAAAATTAATTTTTGAATAATTTACTATAGAAAAGGCAATCCCTGGCGTAATTAAAATTAGCGACAGTAAAAAATTATTTTTTGAATAATTTACTATAGAAAAGGCAATCCCTGGCGTAATTATAATTTGCGACAGAAAAAATAATTTTTTTAATAATTTACTATAGAAAAGGCAATCCCTGGCGTAATTAAAATTTGCGACAGTAAAAAATTATTTTTTGCAAAATTTACTATAGAAAAGGCAATCCCTGGCGTAATTAAAATTTGCGACAGTAAACAATTATTTTTTGAATAATTTACTATAGAAAAGGCAATCCCTGGCGTAATTAAAATTTGAGACAGTAAGAAATGAATCTTTGAATAATTTACTATAGAAAAGGCAATGCCTGGCGTAATTATAATTTGCGACACTAAAAAATTATTTTTTGAATAATTTACTATAGAAAAGGCAATCCCTGGCGTAATTAAAATTTGCGACAGTAAAAAATTATTTTTTTAAATAATTTACTATAGGAAAGGCAACCATTCCCTGGCGTATTTAAAATTTGCAACAGTAAAAAATTCTTTTTTGCAAAATTTACTATAGAAAAGGCAATCCCTGGCGTATTTAAAATTTGCGACAATAAAAAATTAATATTTGCAAAATTTACTATAGAAAAGGCAATCCCTGGCGTATTTAAAATTTGCAACAGTAAAAAATTATTTTTTGCAAAATTTACTATAGAAAAGGCAATCCCTGGCGTAATTAAAATTTGTGACAGAAAAAAATATTTTTTGAATAATTTACTAAAGAAAAGGCAATCCCTGGCGTAATTAGAATTTGCGACAGTAAAAAATGATTTTTTTAATAATTTACTATAGAAAAGGCAATCCCTGGCGTAATTAAAATTTGCGACAGTAAAAAATGAATTTTTGAATAATTTACTATAGAAAAGGCAATACCTGGCGTAATTAAAATTTGAGACAGTAAAAAAATGAATTTTTGAATAATTTACTATAGAAAAGGCAATCCCTGGCGTAATTAAAATTTGCGACAGTAAAAAATTATTTTTTGCAAAATTTACTATAGAAAAGGCAATCCCTGGCGTAATTAAAATTTGCGACAGTATAAAATTAATTTTTGAATAATTTACTATAGAAAAGGCAATCCCTGGCGTAATTAAAATTTGCGACAGTAAAAAATTATTTTTTGAATAATTTACTATAGAAAAGGCAATCCCTGGCGTAATTATAATTTGCGACAGAAAAAATAATTTTTTTAATAATTTACTATAGAAAAGGCAATCCCTGGCGTAATTAAAATTTGCGACAGTAAAAAATTATTTTTTGCAAAATTTACTATAGAAAAGGCAATCCCTGGCGTAATTAAAATTTGCGACAGTAAACAATTATTTTTTGAATAATTTACTATAGAAAAGGCAATCCTTGGCGTAATTAAAATTTGAGACAGTAAAAAATAATTTTTTTAATAATTTACTATAGAAAAGGCAATCCCTGGCGTAATTAAAATTTGCGACAGTAAAAAATTATTTTTTGCAAAATTTACTATAGAAAAGGCAATCCCTGGCGTAATTAAAATTTGCGACAGTAAACAATTATTTTTTGAATAATTTACTATAGAAAAGGCAATCCTTGGCGTAATTAAAATTTGAGACAGTAAAAAATGAATCTTTGAATAATTTACTATAGAAAAGGCAATCCCTGGCGTAATTAAAATTTGCGACACTAAAAAATTATTTTTTGAATAATTTACTATAGAAAAGGCAATCCCTGGCGTAATTGAAATTTGTGGCAGTAAAAAATGAATTTTTGAATAATTTACTATAGAAAAGGCAATCCCTGGCGTAATTAAAATTTGCGACAGTAAAAAATTATTTTTTGCAAAATTTACTATAGAAAAGGCAATCCCTGGCGTAATTAAAATTTGCGACACTAAAAAATTATTTTTTGAATAATTTACTATAGAAAAGGCAATCCCTGGCGTAATTATAATTTGAGACACTAAACAATTATTTTTTGCAAAATTTACTATAGAAAAGGCAATCCCTGGCGTAATTATAATTTGTGACAGTATAAAATTATTTTTTGAATAATTTACTATAGAAAAGGCAATCCCTGGCGTAATTATAATTTGCGACAGGAAAAAATTATTTTTTGAATAATTTACTATAGAAAAGGCAATCCCTGGCGTAATTAAAATTTGAGACAGTAAAAAATTATTTTTTGCAAAATTTACTATAGAAAAGGCAATCCCTGGCGTATTTAAAATTTGCAACAGTAAAAAATTATTTTTTGCAAAATTTACTATAGAAAAGGCAATCCCTGGCGTAATTATAATTTGAGACAGTAAAAAATGAATTTTTGAATAATTTACTATAGAAAAGGCAATCCCTGGCGTAATTAAAATTTGCGACACTAAACAATTAGTTTTTGAATAATTTACTATAGAAAAGGCAATCCCTGGCGTAATTAAAATTTGCGACAGTAAAAAATGAATTTTTGAATAATTTACTATAGAAAAGGCAATCCCTGGCGTAATTAAAATTTGCGACAGTAAAAAATTATTTTTTTAAATAATTTACTATAGAAAAGGCAATCAATCCCTGGCGTATTTAAAATTTGCAACAGTAAAAAATTATTTTTTGCAAAATTTACTATAGAAAAGGCAATCCCTGGCGTATTTAAAATTTGCGACAGTAAAAAATTAATATTTGCAAAATTTACTATAGAAAAGGCAATCCCTGGCGTATTTAAAATTTGCAACAGTAAAAAATTATTTTTTCCAAAATTTACTATAGAAAAGGCAATCCCTGGCGTAATTAAAATTTGTGACAGAAAAAATTATTTTTTGAATAATTTACTATAGAAAAGGCAATCCCTGGCGTAATTAAAATTTGCGACAGTAAAAAATGATTTTTTTAATAATTTACTATAGAAAAGGCAATCCCTGGCGTAATTAAAATTTGCGACAGTAAAAAATGAATTTTTGAATAATTTACTATAGAAAAGGCAATCCCTGGCGTAATTAAAATTTGAGACAGTAAAAAAATGAATTTTTGAATTATTTACTATAGAAAAGGCAATCCCTGGCGTAATTAAAATTTGCGACAGTAAAAAATTATTTTTTGCAAAATTTACTATAGAAAAGGCAATCCCTGGCGTAATTAAAATTTGTGACACTAAAAAATTATTTTTTGAATAATTTACTATAGAAAAGGCAATCCCTGGCGTAATTGTAATTTGAGACACTAAACAATTATTTTTTGCAAAATTTACTATAGAAAAGGCAATCCCTGGCGTAGTTATAATTTGCGACAGTATAAAATTATTTTTTGAATAATTTACTATAGAAAAGGCAATCCCTGGCGTATTTAAAATTTGCAACAGTAAAAAATTATTTTTTGCAAAATTTACTATAGAAAAGGCAATCCCTGGCGTAATTATAATTTGAGACAGAAAAAATGAAATATTTGAATAATTTACTATAGAAAAGGCAATCCCTGGCGTAATTAAAATTTGCGACACTAAACAATTAGTTTTTGCATAATTTACTATAGAAAAGGCAATCCCTGGCGTAATTAAAATTTGCGACAGTAAACAATTATTTTTTGAATAATTTACTATAGAAAAGGCAATCCCTGGCGTAATTATAATTTGCGACAGAAAAAATAATTTTTTTAATAATTTACTATAGAAAAGGCAATCCCTGGCGTAATTAAAATTTGCGACAGTAAAAAATTATTTTTTGCAAAATTTACTATAGAAAAGGCAATCCCTGGCGTAATTAAAAATTTGCGACAGTAAACAATTATTTTTTGAATAATTTACTATAGAAAAGGCAATCCTTGGCGTAATTAAAATTTGAGACAGTAAAAAATGAATCTTTGAATAATTTACTATAGAAAAGGCAATCCCTGGCGTAATTAAAATTTGCGACACTAAAAAATTATTTTTTGAATAATTTACTATAGAAAAGGCAATCCCTGGCGTAATTGAAATTTGTGGCAGTAAAAAATGAATTTTTGAATAATTTACTATAGAAAAGGCAATCCCTGGCGTAATTAAAATTTGCGACAGTAAAAAATTATTTTTTGCAAAATTTACTATAGAAAAGGCAATCCCTGGCGTAATTAAAATTTGCGACACTAAAAAATTATTTTTTGAATAATTTACTATAGAAAAGGCAATCCCTGGCGTAATTATAATTTGAGACACTAAACAATTATTTTTTGCAAAATTTACTATAGAAAAGGCAATCCCTGGCGTAATTATAATTTGTGACAGTATAAAATTATTTTTTGAATAATTTACTATAGAAAAGGCAATCCCTGGCGTAATTATAATTTGCGACAGGAAAAAATTATTTTTTGAATAATTTACTATAGAAAAGGCAATCCCTGGCGTAATTAAAATTTGAGACAGTAAAAAATTATTTTTTGCAAAATTTACTATAGAAAAGGCAATCCCTGGCGTATTTAAAATTTGCAACAGTAAAAAATTATTTTTTGCAAAATTTACTATAGAAAAGGCAATCCCTGGCGTAATTATAATTTGAGACAGTAAAAAATGAATTTTTGAATAATTTACTATAGAAAAGGCAATCCCTGGCGTAATTAAAATTTGCGACACTAAACAATTATTTTTTGAATAATTTACTATAGAAAAGGCAATCCCTGGCGTAATTAAAATTTGCGACAGTAAAAAATGAATTTTTGAATAATTTACTATAGAAAAGGCAATCCCTGGCGTAATTAAAATTTGCGACAGTAAAAAATTATTTTTTGCAAAATTTACTATAGAAAAGGCAATCCCTGGCGTAATTAAAATTTGTGACACTAAAAAATTATTTTTTGAATAATTTACTATAGAAAAGGCAATCCCTGGCGTAATTGTAATTTGAGACACTAAACAATTATTTTTTGCAAAATTTGCTATAGAAAAGGCAATCCCTGGCGTAGTTATAATTTGCAACAGTAAAAAATTATTTTTTGAAAAATTTACTATAGAAAAGGCAATCCCTGGCGTAATTATAATTTGCGACAGAAAAAATAATTTTTTTAATAATTTACTATAGAAAAGGCAATCCCTGGCGTAATTAAAATTTGCGACAGTAAAAAATTATTTTTTGCAAAATTTACTATAGAAAAGGCAATCCCTGGCGTAATTAAAATTTGCGACAGTAAACAATTATTTTTTGAATAATTTACTATAGAAAAGGCAATCCTTGGCGTAATTAAAATTTGAGACAGTAAAAAATGAATCTTTGAATAATTTACTATAGAAAAGGCAATCCCTGGCGTAATTAAAATTTGCGACACTAAAAAATTATTTTTTGAATAATTTACTATAGAAAAGGCAATCCCTGGCGTAATTGAAATTTGTGGCAGTAAAAAATGAATTTTTGAATAATTTACTATAGAAAAGGCAATCCCTGGCGTAATTAAAATTTGCGACAGTAAAAAATTATTTTTTGCAAAATTTACTATAGAAAAGGCAATCCCTGGCGTAATTAAAATTTGCGACAGTAAAAAATTATTTTTTGCAAAATTTACTATAGAAAAGGCAATCCCTGGCGTAATTAAAATTTGCGACAGTAAACAATTATTTTTTGAATAATTTACTATAGAAAAGGCAATCCTTGGCGTAATTAAAATTTGAGACAGTAAAAAATGAATCTTTGAATAATTTACTATAGAAAAGGCAATCCCTGGCGTAATTAAAATTTGCGACACTAAAAAATTATTTTTTGAATAATTTACTATAGAAAAGGCAATCCCTGGCGTATTTAAAATTTGCAACAGTAAAAAATTATTTTTTGCAAAATTTACTATAGAAAAGGCAATCCCTGGCGTAATTATAATTTGAGACAGTAAAAAATGAATTTTTGAATAATTTACTATAGAAAAGGCAATCCCTGGCGTAATTAAAATTTGCGACACTAAACAATTAGTTTTTGAATAATTTACTATAGAAAAGGCAATCCCTGGCGTAATTAAAATTTGAGACAGTAAAAAATTATTTTTTGCAAAATTTACTATAGAAAAGGCAATCCCTGGCGTATTTAAAATTTGCAACAGTAAAAAATTATTTTTTGCAAAATTTACTATAGAAAAGGCAATCCCTGGCGTAATTATAATTTGAGACAGTAAAAAATGAATTTTTGAATAATTTACTATAGAAAAGGCAATCCCTGGCGTAATTAAAATTTGCGACACTAAACAATTAGTTTTTGAATAATTTACTATAGAAAAGGCAATCCCTGGCGTAATTAAAATTTGCGACAGTAAAAAATGAATTTTTGAATAATTTACTATAGAAAAGGCAATCCCTGGCGTAATTAAAATTTGCGACAGTAAAAAATTATTTTTTGCAAAATTTACTATAGAAAAGGCAATCCCTGGCGTAATTAAAATTTGTGACACTAAAAAATTATTTTTTGAATAATTTACTATAGAAAAGGCAATCCCTGGCGTAATTGTAATTTGAGACACTAAACAATTATTTTTTGCAAAATTTACTATAGAAAAGGCAATCCCTGGCGTAGTTATAATTTGCAACAGTAAAAAATTATTTTTTGCAAAATTTACTATAGAAAAGGCAATCCCTGGCGTAATTATAATTTGCGACAGAAAAAATAATTTTTTTAATAATTTACTATAGAAAAGGCAATCCCTGGCGTAATTAAAATTTGCGACAGTAAAAAATTATTTTTTGCAAAATTTACTATAGAAAAGGCAATCCCTGGCGTAATTAAAATTTGCGACAGTAAACAATTATTTTTTGAATAATTTACTATAGAAAAGGCAATCCTTGGCGTAATTAAAATTTGAGACAGTAAAAAATGAATCTTTGAATAATTTACTATAGAAAAGGCAATCCCTGGCGTAATTAAAATTTGCGACACTAAAAAATTATTTTTTGAATAATTTACTATAGAAAAGGCAATCCCTGGCGTAATTGAAATTTGTGGCAGTAAAAAATGAATTTTTGAATAATTTACTATAGAAAAGGCAATCCCTGGCGTAATTAAAATTTGCGACAGTAAAAAATTATTTTTTGCAAAATTTACTATAGAAAAGGCAATCCCTGGCGTAATTAAAATTTGCGACAGTAAAAAATTATTTTTTGCAAAATTTACTATAGAAAAGGCAATCCCTGGCGTAATTAAAATTTGCGACAGTAAACAATTATTTTTTGAATAATTTACTATAGAAAAGGCAATCCTTGGCGTAATTAAAATTTGAGACAGTAAAAAATGAATCTTTGAATAATTTACTATAGAAAAGGCAATCCCTGGCGTAATTAAAATTTGTGACACTAAAAAATTATTTTTTGAATAATTTACTATAGAAAAGGCAATCCCTGGCGTAATTGTAATTTGAGACACTAAACAATTATTTTTTGCAAAATTTACTATAGAAAAGGCAATCCCTGGCGTAGTTATAATTTGCAACAGTAAAAAATTATTTTTTGCAAAATTTACTATAGAAAAGGCAATCCCTGGCGTAATTATAATTTGCGACAGAAAAAATAATTTTTTTAATAATTTACTATAGAAAAGGCAATCCCTGGCGTAATTAAAATTTGCGACAGTAAAAAATTATTTTTTGCAAAATTTACTATAGAAAAGGCAATCCCTGGCGTAATTAAAATTTGCGACAGTAAACAATTATTTTTTGAATAATTTACTATAGAAAAGGCAATCCTTGGCGTAATTAAAATTTGAGACAGTAAAAAATGAATCTTTGAATAATTTACTATAGAAAAGGCAATCCTGGCGTAATTAACATTTGCGACACTAAAAAATTATTTTTTGAATAATTTACTATAGAAAAGGCAATCCCTGGCGTAATTGAAATTTGTGGCAGTAAAAAATGAATTTTTGAATAATTTACTATAGAAAAGGCAATCCCTGGCGTAATTAAAATTTGCGACAGTAAAAAATTATTTTTTGCAAAATTTACTATAGAAAAGGCAATCCCTGGCGTAATTAAAATTTGCGACACTAAAAAATTATTTTTTGAATAATTTACTATAGAAAAGGCAATCCCTGGCGTAATTATAATTTGAGACACCAAACAATTATTTTTTGCAAAATTTACTATAGAAAAGGCAATCCCTGGCGTAATTATAATTTGTGACAGTATAAAATTATTTTTTGAATAATTTACTATAGAAAAGGCAATCCCTGGCGTAATTATAATTTGCGACAGGAAAAAATTATTTTTTGAATAATTTACTATAGAAAAGGCAATCCCTGGCGTAATTAAAATTTGAGACAGTAAAAAATTATTTTTTGCAAAATTTACTATAGAAAAGGCAATCCTGGCGTATTTAAAATTTGCAACAGTAAAAAATTATTTTTTGCAAAATTTACTATAGAAAAGGCAATCCCTGGCGTAATTATAATTTGAGACAGTAAAAAATGAATTTTTGAATAATTTACTATAGAAAAGGCAATCCCTGGCGTAATTAAAATTTGCGACACTAAACAATTAGTT
>CAWVNZ010000676.1:0-41428 GCA_963930735.1 Dioctria linearis
ATTCAAAAAATAATTTTTTAGTGTCGCAAATTTTAATTACGCCAGGGATTGCCTTTTCTATAGTAAATTATTCAAAAAATAATTTTTTACTGTCTCAAATTTTTTACTACGCCAGGGGATTGACTTTTCTATAGTAAATTATTCAAAAATTCATTTTTTACTGTCTCAAATTTTAATTACGCCAGGGATTGCCTTTTCTATAGTAAATTATTCAAAAATTCATTTTTTACTGTCTCAAATTTTAATTACGCCAGGGATTGCCTTTTCTATAGTAAATTATTCAAAAAATTATTTTTTACTGTCTCAAATTTTAATTACGCCAGGATTGCTTTTTCTATAGTAAATTATTCAAAAAATCATTTCTTACTGTTGCAAATTTTAAATACGCCAGGGATTGCCTTTTGTATAGTAAATTATTCAAAAAATAATTTTTTACTGTCTCAAATTTTAATTACGCCAGGGATTGCCTTTTCTATAGTAAATTTTGCAAAAAATAATTTTTACTGTCTCAAATTTTAATTACGCCAGGGATTGCCTTTTCTATAGTAAATTATTCAAAAAATAATTTTTTACTGTCTCAAATTTTAATTACGCCAGGGATTGCTTTTTCTATAGTAAATTATTCAAAATTTCATTTTTTAATGTCTCAAATTTTAATTACGCCAGGGATTGCCTTTTGTATAGTAAATTTTGCAAAAAATAATTTTTTACTGTTGCAAATTTTAAATACGCCAGGGATTGCCTTTTGTATAGTAAATTATTCAAAAAATAATTTTTTACTGTCGCAAATTTTAATTACGCCAGGGATTGCCTTTTCTATAGTAAATTATTCAAAAATAATTGTTTACTGTCTCAAATTTTAATTACGCCAGGGATTGCCTTTTCTATAGTAAATTATTCAAAAAATAATTTTATACTGTCGCAAATTTTAATTACGCCAGGGATTGCCTTTTCTATAGTAAATTATTCAAAAAATAATTTTTTACTGTCTCAAATTTTAATTACGCCAGGGATTGCCTTTTCTATAGTAAATTATTCAAAAAATAATTTTTTACTGTCTCAAATTTTAATTACGCCAGGGATTGCCTTTTCTATAGTAAATTTTGCAAAAAATAATTTTTACTGTCTCAAATTTTAATTACGCCAGGGATTGCCTTTTCTATAGTAAATTATTCAAAAAATAATTTTTTACTGTCGCAAATTATAATTACGCCAGGGATTGCCTTTTCTATAGTAAATTATTCAAAAAATAATTTTTTACTGTCTCAAATTTTAATTACCCCAGGGATTGCCTTTTCTATAGTAAATTATTCAAAAAATAATTTTTTACTGTCTCAAATTTTAATTACGCCAGGTATTGCCTTTTCTATAGTAAATTTTGCAAAAAATAATTGTTTAGTGTCGCAAATTTTAATTACGCCAGGGATTGACTTTTCTATAGTAAATTATTCAAAAAATAATTTTTTACTGTCTCAAATTTTAATTACGCCAGGGATTGCCTTTTCTATAGTAAATTATTCAAAAAATAATTTTTTACTGTCTCAAATTTTAATTACGCCAGGGATTGCCTTTTCTATAGTAAATTTTGCAAAAAATAATTGTTTACTGTCTCAAATTTTAATTACGCCTTTTCTATAGTAAATTATTCAAAAAATAATTTTTTACTGTTGCAAATTTTAATTACGCCAGGGATTGCCTTTTCTATAGTAAATTATTCAAAAATTCATTTTTACTGTCTCAAATTTTAATTACGCCAGGGATTGCCTTTTCTATAGTAAATTATTCAAAATTCATTTTTTACTGTCTCAAATTTTAATTACGCCAGGGATTGCCTTTTGTATAGTAATTTTGCAAAAAATAATTTTTTACTGTCTCAAATTATAATTACGCCAGGGATTGCCTTTTCTATAGTAAATTATTCAAAAATTCATTTTTTACTGTCTCAAATTTTAATTACGCCAGGGATTGCCTTTTGTATAGTAAATTTTGCAAAAAATAATTTTGTACTGTCGCAAATTATAATTACGCCAGGGATTGCCTTTTCTATAGTAAATTATTCAAAAAATAATTTTTTACTGTCTCAAATTTTAATTACGCCAGGGATTGCCTTTTCTATAGTAAATTATTCAAAAAATTATTTTTTACTGTCTCAAATTTTAATTACGCCAGGGGATTGCCTTTCCTATAGTAAATTTTGCAAAAAATCATTTTTTACTGTCTCAAATTTTAATTACGCCAATTACGCCAGGGATTGCCTTTTGTATAGTAAATTTTGCAAAAAAAAAATTTTTTTACTGTCGCAAATTATAATTACGCCAGGGATTGCCTTTTCTATAGTAAATTATTCAAAAAATAATTGTTTACTGTCTCAAATTTTAATTATGCCAGGGATTGCCTTTTCTATAGTAAATTATTCAAAAAATAATTTTTTACTGTTGCAAATTTTAAATACGCCAGGGATTGCCTTTTCTATAGTAAATTATTCAAAAAATAATTTTTTACTGTCTCAAATTTTAATTACGCCAGGAATTGACTTTTCTATAGTAAATTATTCAAAAATTCATTTTTTACTGTCTCAAATTTTAATTACGCCAGGGATTGCCTTTTCTATAGTAAATTATTCAAAAATTAATTTTTTACTCTCTCAAATTTTAATTACGCCAGGATTGACTTTTCTATAGTAAATTATTCAAAAAAATATTTTTTACTGTCTCAAATTTTAATTACGCCAGGGATTGCCTTTTCTATAATAAATTATTCAAAAAATAATTTCTTACTGTTGCAAATTTTAAATACGCCAGGGATTGCCTTTTGTATAGTAAATTATTCAAAAAATAATTTTTTACTGTCTCAAATTTTAATTACGCCAGGGATTGCCTTTTCTATAGTAAATTTTGCAAAAAATAATTTTTACTGTCTCAAATTTTAATTACGCCAGGGATTGCCTTTTCTATAGTAAAATTATTCAAAAAATAATTTTTTACTGTCTCAAATTTTAATTACGCCAGGGATTGCCTTTTCTATAGTAAATTATTCAAAATTTCATTTTTTACTGTCTGAAATTTTAATTACGCCAGGGATTGCCTTTTGTATAGTAAATTTTGCAAAAAATAATTTTTTACTGTTGCAAATTTTAAATACGCCAGGGATTGCCTTTTGTATAGTAAATTATTCAAAAAATAATTTTTTACTGTCGCAAATTTTAATTACGCCAGGGATTGCCTTTTCTTTAGTAAATTATTCAAAAAATAATTTTTTCTGTCCCAAATTTTAATTACGCCAGGGATTGCCTTTTCTATAGTAAATTTTGCAAAAATTAATTTTATACTGTCGCAAATTATAATTACGCCAGGTATTGCCTTTTCTACAGTAAATTTTGCAAAAAATAATTGTTTAGTGTCGCAAATTTTAATTACGCCAGGGATTGCCTTTTCTTTAGTAAATTATTCAAAAAATAATTTTATACTGTCGCAAATTATAATTACGCCAGGGATTGCCTTTTCTATAGTAAATTTTGCAAAAGATAATTGTTTAGTGTCGCAAATTTTAGTTACGCCAGGGATTGCCTTTTCTAGAGTAAATTATTCAAAAAATAATTTTTTACTGTCTCAAATTTTAATTACGCCTGGGATTGCCTTTTCTATAGTAAATTATTCAAAAAATATTTGTTTCTGTCACAAATTTTAATTACACCAGGGATTGCCCTTTTCTATAGTAAATTATTCAAAAATTCATTTTTTAGTGTCGCAAATTTTAATTACGCCAGGGATTGCCTTTTCTATAGTAAATTATTCAAAAAATAATTTTTTAGTGTCGCAAATTTTAATTACGCCAGGGATTGCCTTTTCTATAGTAAATTATTCAAAAAATAATTTTTTACTGTCTCAAATTTTTTACTACGCCAGGGATTGACTTTTCTATAGTAAATTATTCAAAAATTCATTTTTTACTGTCTCAAATTTTAATTACGCCAGGATTGCCTTTTCTATAGTAAATTATTCAAAAATTCATTTTTTACTGTCTCAAATTTTAATTACGCCAGGGATTGCCTTTTCTATAGTAAATTATTCAAAAAATTATTTTTTACTGTCTCAAATTTTAATTACGCCAGGGATTGCTTTTTCTATAGTAAATTATTCAAAAAATCATTTCTTACTGTTGCAAATTTTAAATACGCCAGGGATTGCCTTTTGTATAGTAAATTATTCAAAAAATAATTTTTTACTGTCTCAAATTTTAATTACGCCAGGGATTGCCTTTTCTATAGTAAATTTTGCAAAAAATAATTTTTACTGTCTCAAATTTTAATTACGCCAGGGATTGCCTTTTCTATAGTAAATTATTCAAAAAATAATTTTTTACTGTCTCAAATTTTAATTACGCCAGGGATTGCTTTTTCTATAGTAAATTATTCAAAATTTCATTTTTTAATGTCTCAAATTTTAATTACGCCAGGGATTGCCTTTTGTATAGTAAATTTTGCAAAAAATAATTTTTTACTGTTGCAAATTTTAAATACGCCAGGGATTGCCTTTTGTATAGTAAATTATTCAAAAAATAATTTTTTACTGTCGCAAATTTTAATTACGCCAGGGATTGCCTTTTCTATAGTAAATTATTCAAAAAATAATTGTTTACTGTCTCAAATTTTAATTACGCCAGGGATTGCCTTTTCTATAGTAAATTATTCAAAAAATAATTTTATACTGTCGCAAATTTTAATTACGCCAGGGATTGCCTTTTCTATAGTAAATTATTCAAAAAATAATTTTTTACTGTCTCAAATTTTAATTACGCCAGGGATTGCCTTTTCTATAGTAAATTATTCAAAAAATAATTTTTTACTGTCTCAAATTTTAATTACGCCAGGGATTGCCTTTTCTATAGTAAATTTTGCAAAAAATAATTTTTACTGTCTCAAATTTTAATTACGCCAGGGATTGCCTTTTCTATAGTAAATTATTCAAAAAATAATTTTTTACTGTCGCAAATTATAATTACGCCAGGGATTGCCTTTTCTATAGTAAATTATTCAAAAAATAATTTTTTACTGTCTCAAATTTTAATTACCCCAGGGATTGCCTTTTCTATAGTAAATTATTCAAAAAATAATTTTTTACTGTCTCAAATTTTAATTACGCCAGGTATTGCCTTTTCTATAGTAAATTTTGCAAAAAATAATTGTTTAGTGTCGCAAATTTTAATTACGCCAGGGATTGACTTTTCTATAGTAAATTATTCAAAAAATAATTTTTTACTGTCTCAAATTTTAATTACGCCAGGGATTGCCTTTTCTATAGTAAATTATTCAAAAAATAATTTTTTACTGTCTCAAATTTTAATTACGCCAGGGATTGCCTTTTCTATAGTAAATTTTGCAAAAAATAATTGTTTACTGTCTCAAATTTTAATTACGCCTTTTCTATAGTAAATTATTCAAAAAATAATTTTTTACTGTTGCAAATTTTAATTACGCCAGGGATTGCCTTTTCTATAGTAAATTATTCAAAAATTCATTTTTACTGTCTCAAATTTTAATTACGCCAGGGATTGCCTTTTCTATAGTAAATTATTCAAAAATTCATTTTTTACTGTCTCAAATTTTAATTACGCCAGGGATTGCCTTTTGTATAGTAAATTTTGCAAAAAATAATTTTTTACTGTCTCAAATTATAATTACGCCAGGGATTGCCTTTTCTATAGTAAATTATTCAAAAATTCATTTTTTACTGTCTCAAATTTTAATTACGCCAGGGATTGCCTTTTGTATAGTAAATTTTGCAAAAAATAATTTTGTACTGTCGCAAATTATAATTACGCCAGGGATTGCCTTTTCTATAGTAAATTATTCAAAAAATAATTTTTTACTGTCTCAAATTTTAATTACGCCAGGGATTGCCTTTTCTATAGTAAATTATTCAAAAAATTATTTTTTACTGTCTCAAATTTTAATTACGCCAGGGATTGCCTTTCCTATAGTAAATTTTGCAAAAAATCATTTTTTACTGTCTCAAATTTTAATTACGCCAATTACGCCAGGGATTGCCTTTTGTATAGTAAATTTTGCAAAAAAAAATTTTTTACTGTCGCAAATTATAATTACGCCAGGGATTGCCTTTTCTATAGTAAATTATTCAAAAAATAATTGTTTACTGTCTCAAATTTTAATTATGCCAGGGATTGCCTTTTCTATAGTAAATTATTCAAAAAATAATTTTTTACTGTTGCAAATTTTAAATACGCCAGGGATTGCCTTTTCTATAGTAAATTATTCAAAAAATAATTTTTTACTGTCTCAAATTTTAATTACGCCAGGAATTGACTTTTCTATAGTAAATTATTCAAAAATTCATTTTTTACTGTCTCAAATTTTAATTACGCCAGGGATTGCCTTTTCTATAGTAAATTATTCAAAAATTAATTTTTTACTCTCTCAAATTTTAATTACGCCAGGGATTGACTTTTCTATAGTAAATTATTCAAAAAAATATTTTTTACTGTCTCAAATTTTAATTACGCCAGGGATTGCCTTTTCTATAATAAATTATTCAAAAAATAATTTCTTACTGTTGCAAATTTTAAATACGCCAGGGATTGCCTTTTGTATAGTAAATTATTCAAAAAATAATTTTTTACTGTCTCAAATTTTAATTACGCCAGGGATTGCCTTTTCTATAGTAAATTTTGCAAAAAATAATTTTTACTGTCTCAAATTTTAATTACGCCAGGGATTGCCTTTTCTATAGTAAATTATTCAAAAAATAATTTTTTACTGTCTCAAATTTTAATTACGCCAGGGATTGCCTTTTCTATAGTAAATTATTCAAAATTTCATTTTTTACTGTCTGAAATTTTAATTACGCCAGGGATTGCCTTTTGTATAGTAAATTTTGCAAAAAATAATTTTTTACTGTTGCAAATTTTAAATACGCCAGGGATTGCCTTTTGTATAGTAAATTATTCAAAAAATAATTTTTTACTGTCGCAAATTTTAATTACGCCAGGGATTGCCTTTTCTATAGTAAATTATTCAAAAAATAATTGTTTACTGTCTCAAATTTTAATTACGCCAGGGATTGCCTTTTCTATAGTAAATTATTCAAAAAATAATTTTATACTGTCGCAAATTTTAATTACGCCAGGGATTGCCTTTTCTATAGTAAATTATTCAAAAAATAATTTTTTACTGTCTCAAATTTTAATTACGCCAGGGATTGCCTTTTCTATAGTAAATTATTCAAAAAATAATTTTTTACTGTCTCAAATTTTAATTACGCCAGGGATTGCCTTTTCTATAGTAAATTTTGCAAAAAATAATTTTTACTGTCTCAAATTTTAAATACGCCAGGGATTGCCTTTTCTATAGTAAATTATTCAAAAAATAATTTCTTACTGTCGCAAATTATAATTACGCCAGGGATTGCCTTTTCTATAGTAAATTATTCAAAAAATAATTTTTTACTGTCTCAAATTTTAATTACCCCAGGGATTGCCTTTTCTATAGTAAATTATTCAAAAAATAATTTTTTACTGTCTCAAATTTTAATTACGCCAGGTATTGCCTTTTCTATAGTAAATTTTGCAAAAAATAATTGTTTAGTGTCGCAAATTTTAATTACGCCAGGGATTGCCTTTTCTATAGTAAATTATTCAAAAAATAATTTTTTACTGTCTCAAATTTTAATTACGCCAGGGATTGCCTTTTCTATAGTAAATTATTCAAAAAATAATTTTTTACTGTCTCAAATTTTAATTACGCCAGGGATTGCCTTTTCTATAGTAAATTTTGCAAAAAATAATTGTTTACTGTCTCAAATTTTAATTACGCCAGGGATTGCCTTTTCTATAGTAAATTATTCAAAAAATAATTTTTTACTGTTGCAAATTTTAATTACGCCAGGGATTGCCTTTTCTATAGTAAATTATTCAAAAATTCATTTTTTACTGTCTCAAATTTTAATTACGCCAGGGATTGCCTTTTCTATAGTAAATTATTCAAAAATTCATTTTTTACTGTCTCAAATTTTAATTACGCCAGGGATTGCCTTTTGTATAGTAAATTTTGCAAAAAATAATTTTTTACTGTCTCAAATTATAATTACGCCAGGGATTGCCTTTTCTATAGTAAATTATTCAAAACTTCATTTTTTACTGTCTCAAATTTTAATTACGCCAGGGATTGCCTTTTGTATAGTAAATTTTGCAAAAAATAATTTTGTACTGTCGCAAATTATAATTACGCCAGGGATTGCCTTTTCTATAGTAAATTATTCAAAAAATAATTTTTTACTGTCTCAAATTTTAATTACGCCAGGGATTGCCTTTTCTATAGTAAATTATTCAAAAAATAATTTTTTACTGTCTCAAATTTTAATTACGCCAGGGATTGCCTTTCCTATAGTAAATTTTGCAAAAAATCATTTTTTACTGTCTCAAATTTTAATTACGCCAGGGATTGCCTTTTGTATAGTAAATTTTGCAAAAAAAAATTTTTTACTGTCGCAAATTATAATTACGCCAGGGATTGCCTTTTCTATAGTAAATTATTCAAAAAATAATTGTTTACTGTCTCAAATTTTAATTATGCCAGGGATTGCCTTTTCTATAGTAAATTATTCAAAAAATAATTTTTTACTGTTGCAAATTTTAAATACGCCAGGGATTGCCTTTTCTATAGTAAATTATTCAAAAAATAATTTTTCACTGTCTCAAATTTTAATTACGCCAGGAATTGACTTTTCTATAGTAAATTATTCAAAAATTCATTTTTTACTGTCTCAAATTTTAATTACGCCAGGGATTGCCTTTTCTATAGTAAATTATTCAAAAATTAATTTTTTACTGTCTCAAATTTTAATTACGCCAGGGATTGACTTTTCTATAGTAAATTATTCAAAAAATTATTTTTTACTGTCTCAAATTTTAATTACGCCAGGGATTGCCTTTTCTATAGTAAATTATTCAAAAAATTATTTCTTACTGTTGCAAATTTTAAATACGCCAGGGATTGCCTTTTGTATAGTAAATTATTCAAAAAATAATTTTTTACTGTCTCAAATTTTAATTACGCCAGGGATTGCCTTTTCTATAGTAAATTTTGCAAAAAATAATTTTTACTGTCTCAAATTTTAATTACGCCAGGGATTGCCTTTCTATAGTAAATTATTCAAAAAATAATTTTTTACTGTCTCAAATTTTAATTACGCCAGGGATTGCCTTTTCTATAGTAAATTATTCAAAAAATAATTTTTTACTGTCTCAAATTTTTATTACGCCAGGGATTGCCTTTTCTATAGTAAATTATTCAAAAAATAATTTTTTACTGTCTCAAATTTTAATTACGCCAGGGATTGCCTTTTCTATAGTAAATTTGGCAAAAAATAATTTTTACTGTCTCAAATTTTAATTACGCCAGGGATTGCCTTTTCTATAGTAAATTATTCAAAAAATAATTTTTTACTGTCGCAAATTATAATTACGCCAGGGATTGCCTTTTCTATAGTAAATTATTCAAAAAATAATTTTTTCTGTCACAAATTTTAATTACGCCAGGGATTGCCTTTTCTATAGTAAATTTTGCAAAAAATAATTTTTTCTGTCTCAAATTTTAATTACGCCAGGGATTGCCTTTTCTATAGTAAATTTTGCAAAAATTAATTTTATACTGTCGCAAATTATAATTACGCCAGGTATTGCCTTTTCTACAGTAAATTTTGCAAAAAATAATTGTTTAGTGTCGCAAATTTTAATTACGCCAGGGATTGCCTTTTCTTTAGTAAATTATTCAAAAAATAATTTTATACTGTCGCAAATTATAATTACGCCAGGGATTGCCTTTTCTATAGTAAATTTTGCAAAAGATAATTGTTTAGTGTCGCAAATTTTAATTACGCCAGGGATTGCCTTTTCTAGAGTAAATTATTCAAAAAATAATTTTTTACTGTCTCAAATTTTAATTACGCCAGGGATTGCCTTTTCTATAGTAAATTATTCAAAAAATATTTGTTTCTGTCACAAATTTTAATTACACCAGGGATTGCCTTTTCTATAGTAAATTATTCAAAAATTCATTTTTTAGTGTCGCAAATTTTAATTACGCCAGGGATTGCCTTTTCTATAGTAAATTATTCAAAAAATAATTTTTTTGTGTCGCAAATTTTAATTACGCCAGGGATTGCCTTTTCTATAGTAAATTATTCAAAAAATAATTTTTTACTGTCTCAAATTTTAACTACGCCAGGGATTGACTTTTCTATAGTAAATTATTCAAAAATTCATTTTTTACTGTCTCAAATTTTAATTACGCCAGGGATTGCCTTTTCTATAGTAAATTATTCAAAAATTCATTTTTTACTGTCTCAAATTTTAATTACGCCAGGGATTGCCTTTTCTATAGTAAATTATTCAAAAAATTATTTTTTACTGTCTCAAATTTTAATTACGCCAGGGATTGCCTTTTCTATAGTAAATTATTCAAAAAATCATTTCTTACTGTTGCAAATTTTAAATACGCCAGGGATTGCCTTTTGTATAGTAAATTATTCAAAAAATAATTTTTTACTGTCTCAAATTTTAATTACGCCAGGGATTGCCTTTTCTATAGTAAATTTTGCAAAAAATTATTTTTACTGTCTCAAATTTTAATTACGCCAGGGATTGCCTTTTCTATAGTAAATTATTCAAAAAATAATTTTTTACTGTCTCAAATTTTAATTACGCCAGGGATTGCCTTTTCTATAGTAAATTATTCAAAATTTCATTTTTTACTGTCTCAAATTTTAATTACGCCAGGGATTGCCTTTTGTATAGTAAATTTTGCAAAAAATAATGTTTTACTGTTGCAAATTTTAAATACGCCAGGGATTGCCTTTTGTATAGTAAATTATTCAAAAAATAATTTTTTACTGTCGCAAATTTTAATTACGCCAGGGATTGCCTTTTCTATAGTAAATTATTCAAAAAATAATTGTTTACTGTCTCAAATTTTAATTACGCCAGGGATTGCCTTTTCTATAGTAAATTATTCAAAAAATAATTTTATACTGTCGCAAATTTTAATTACGCCAGGGATTGCCTTTTCTATAGTAAATTATTCAAAAAATAATTTTTTACTGTCTCAAATTTTAATTACGCCAGGGATTGCCTTTTCTATAGTAAATTATTCAAAAAATAATTTTTTACTGTCTCAAATTTTAATTACGCCAGGGATTGCCTTTTCTATAGTAAATTTTGCAAAAAATAATTTTTACTGTCTCAAATTTTAATTACGCCAGGGATTGCCTTTTCTATAGTAAATTATTCAAAAAATAATTTTTTACTGTCGCAAATTATAATTACGCCAGGGATTGCCTTTTCTATAGTAAATTATTCAAAAAATAATTTTTTACTGTCTCAAATTTTAATTACCCCAGGGATTGCCTTTTCTATAGTAAATTATTCAAAAAATAATTTTTTACTGTCTCAAATTTTAATTACGCCAGGTATTGCCTTTTCTATAGTAAATTTTGCAAAAAATAATTGTTTAGTGTCGCAAATTTTAATTACGCCAGGGATTGCCTTTTCTATAGTAAATTATTCAAAAAATAATTTTTTACTGTCTCAAATTTTAATTACGCCAGGGATTGCCTTTTCTATAGTAAATTATTCAAAAAATAATTTTTTACTGTCTCAAATTTTAATTACGCCAGGGATTGCCTTTTCTATAGTAAATTTTGCAAAAAATAATTGTTTACTGTCTCAAATTTTAATTACGCCAGGGATTGCCTTTTCTATAGTAAATTATTCAAAAAATAATTTTTTACTGTTGCAAATTTTAATTACGCCAGGGATTGCCTTTTCTATAGTAAATTATTCAAAAATTCATTTTTTACTGTCTCAAATTTTAATTACGCCAGGGATTGCCTTTTCTATAGTAAATTATTCAAAAATTCATTTTTTACTGTCTCAAATTTTAATTACGCCAGGGATTGCCTTTTGTATAGTAAATTTTGCAAAAAATAATTTTTTACTGTCTCAAATTATAATTACGCCAGGGATTGCCTTTTCTATAGTAAATTATTCAAAAATTCATTTTTTACTGTCTCAAATTTTAATTACGCCAGGGATTGCCTTTTGTATAGTAAATTTTGCAAAAAATAATTTTGTACTGTCGCAAATTATAATTACGCCAGGGATTGCCTTTTCTATAGTAAATTATTCAAAAAATAATTTTTTACTGTCTCAAATTTTAATTACGCCAGGGATTGCCTTTTCTATAGTAAATTATTCAAAAAATAATTTTTTACTGTCTCAAATTTTAATTACGCCAGGGATTGCCTTTCCTATAGTAAATTTTGCAAAAAATCATTTTTTACTGTCTCAAATTTTAATTACGCCAGGGATTGCCTTTTGTATAGTAAATTTTGCAAAAAAAAATTTTTTACTGTCGCAAATTATAATTACGCCAGGGATTGCCTTTTCTATAGTAAATTATTCAAAAAATAATTGTTTACTGTCTCAAATTTTAATTACGCCAGGGATTGCCTTTTCTATAGTAAATTATTCAAAAAATAATTTTTTACTGTTGCAAATTTTAAATACGCCAGGGATTGCCTTTTCTATAGTAAATTATTCAAAAAATAATTTTTTACTGTCTCAAATTTTAATTACGCCAGGAATTGACTTTTCTATAGTAAATTATTCAAAAATTCATTTTTTACTGTCTCAAATTTTAATTACGCCAGGGATTGCCTTTTCTATAGTAAATTATTCAAAAATTAATTTTTTACTGTCTCAAATTTTAATTACGCCAGGGATTGACTTTTCTATAGTAAATTATTGAAAAAATTATTTTTTATTGTCTCAAATTTTAATTACGCCAGGGATTGCCTTTTCTATAGTAAATTATTCAAAAAATAATTTCTAACTGTTGCAAATTTTAAATACGCCAGGGATTGCCTTTTGTATAGTAAATTATTCAAAAAATAATTTTTTACTGTCTCAAATTTTAATTACGCCAGGGATTGCCTTTTCTATAGTAAATTTTGCAAAAAATAATTTTTACTGTCTCAAATTTTAATTACGCCAGGGATTGCCTTTCTATAGTAAATTATTCAAAAAATAATTTTTTACTGTCTCAAATTTTAATTACGCCAGGGATTGCCTTTTCTATAGTAAATTATTCAAAAATTCATTTTTTACTGTCTCAAATTTTAATTACGCCAGGGATTGCCTTTTGTATAGTAAATTTTGCAAAAAATCATTTTTTACTGTTGCAAATTTTAAATACGCCAGGGATTGCCTTTTGTATAGTAAATTATTCAAAAAATAATTTTTTACTGTCGCAAATTTTAATTACGCCAGGGATTGCCTTATCTATAGTAAATTATTCAAAAAATAATTGTTTACTGTCTCAAATTTTAATTACGCCAGCGATTGCCTTTTCTATAGTAAATTATTCAAAAAATAATTTTATACTGTCGCAAATTTTAATTACGCCAGGGATTGCCTTTTCTATAGTAAATTATTCAAAAAATAATTTTTTACTGTCTCAAATTTTAATTACGCCAGGGATTGCCTTTTCTATAGTAAATTATTCAAAAAATAATTTTTTACTGTCTCAAATTTTAATTACGCCAGGGATTGCCTTTTCTATAGTAAATTTTGCAAAAAATAATTTTTACTGTCTCAAATTTTAATTACGCCAGGGATTGCCTTTTCTATAGTAAATTATTCAAAAAATAATTTTTTACTGTCGCAAATTATAATTACGCCAGGGATTGCCTTTTCTATAGTAAATTATTCAAAAAATAATTTTTTCTGTCACAAATTTTAATTACGCCAGGGATTGCCTTTTCTATAGTAAATTTTGCAAAAAATAATTTTTTCTGTTTCAAATTTTAATTACGCCAGGGATTGCCTTTTCTATAGTAAATTTTGCAAAAATTAATTTTATACTGTCGCAAATTATAATTACGCCAGGTATTGCCTTTTCTACAGTAAACTTTGCAAAAAATAATTGTTTAGTGTCGCAAATTTTAATTACGCCAGGGATTGCCTTTTCTTTAGTAAATTATTCAAAAAATAATTTTATACTGTCGCAAATTATAATTACGCCAGGGATTGCCTTTTCTATAGTAAATTTTGCAAAAGATAATTGTTTAGTGTCGCAAATTTTAATTACGCCAGGGATTGCCTTTTCTATAGTAAATTATTCAAAAAATAATTTTTTACTGTCTCAAATTTTAATTACGCCAGGGATTGCCTTTTCTATAGTAAATTATTCAAAAAATATTTTTTTCTGTCACAAATTTTAATTACGCCAGGGATTGCCTTTTCTATAGTAAATTATTCAAAAATTCATTTTTTAGTGTCGCAAATTTTATTTATGCCAGGGATTGCCTTTTCTATAGTAAATTATTCAAAAAATAATTTTTTAGTGTCGCAAATTTTAATTACGCCAGGGATTGCCTTTTCTATAGTAAATTATTCAAAAAATAATTTTTTACTGTCTCAAATTTTAATTACGCCAGGGATTGACTTTTCTATAGTAAATTATTCAAAAATTCATTTTTTACTGTCTCAAATTTTAATTACGCCAGGGATTGCCTTTTCTATAGTAAATTATTCAAAAATTCATTTTTTACTGTCTCAAATTTTAATTACGCCAGGGATTGCCTTTTCTATAGTAAATTATTCAAAAAATAATTTCTTACTGTTGCAAATTTTAAATACGCCAGGGATTGCCTTTTGTATAGTAAATTATTCAAAAAATAATTTTTTACTGTCTCAAATTTTAATTACGCCAGGGATTGCGTTTTCTATAGTAAATTTTGCAAAAAATAATTTTTACTGTCTCAAATTTTAATTACGCCAGGGATTGCCTTTTCTATAGTAAATTATTCAAAAAATAATTTTTTACTGTCTCAAATTTTAATTACGCCAGGGATTGCCTTTTCTATAGTAAATTATTCAAAATTTCATTTTTTACTGTCTCAAATTTTAATTACGCCAGGGATTGCGTTTTGTATAGTAAATTTTGCAAAAAATAATTTTTTACTGTTGCAAATTTTAAATACGCCAGGGATTGCCTTTTGTATAGTAAATTATTCAAAAAATAATTTTTTACTGTCGCAAATTTTAATTACGCCAGGGATTGCATTTTCTATAGTAAATTATTCAAAAAATAATTGTTTACTGTCTCAAATTTTAATTACGCCAGGGATTGCCTTTTCTATAGTAAATTATTCAAAAAATAATTTTATACTGTCGCAAATTTTAATTACGCCAGGGATTGCCTTTTCTATAGTAAATTATTCAAAAAATAATTTTGTACTGTCTCAAATTTTAATTACGCCAGGGATTGCCTTTTCTATAGTAAATTATTCAAAAAATAATTTTTTACTGTCTCAAATTTTAATTACGCCAGGGATTGCCTTTTCTATAGTAAATTTTGCAAAAAATAATTTTTACTGTCTCTAATTTTAATTACGCCAGGGATTGCATTTTCTATAGTAAATTATTCAAAAAATAATTTTTTACTGTCGCAAATTATAATTACGCCAGGGATTGCCTTTTCTATAGTAAATTATTCAAAAAATAATTTTTTCTGTCACAAATTTTAATTACGCCAGGGATTGCCTTTTCTATAGTAAATTTTGCAAAAAATAATTTTTTCTGTCTCAAATTTTAATTACGCCAGGGATTGCCTTTTCTATAGTAAATTTTGCAAAAATTAATTTTATACTGTCGCAAATTATAATTACGCCAGGGATTGCCTTTTCTATAGTAAATTTTGCAAAAGATAATTGTTTAGTGTCGCAAATTTTAATTACGCCAGGGATTGCCTTTTCTATAGTAAATTATTCAAAAAATAATTTTTTACTGTCTCAAATTTTAATTACGCCAGGGATTGCCTTTTCTATAGTAAATTATTCAAAAAATAATTTTTTCTGTCACAAATTTTAATTACGCCAGGTATTGCCTTTTCTACAGTAAATTTTGCAAAAAATAATTGTTTAGTGTCGCAAATTTTAATTACGCCAGGGATTGCCTTTTCTTTAGTAAATTATTCAAAAAATAATTTTATACTGTCGCAAATTATTATTACGCCAGGGATTGCCTTTTCTATAGTAAATTTTGCAAAAGATAATTGTTTAGTGTCGCAAATTTTAATTACGCCAGGGATTGCCTTTTCTATAGTAAATTATTCAAAAAATAATTTTTTACTGTCTCAAATTTTAATTACGCCAGGGATTGCCTTTTCTATAGTAAATTATTCAAAAAATATTTTTTTCTGTCACAAATTTTCTATAGTAAATTATTCAAAAATTCATTTTTTAGAGTCGCAAATTTTAATTACGCCAGGGATTGCCTTTTCTATAGTAAATTATTCAAAAAATAATTTTTTAGTGTCGCAAATTTTAATTACGCCAGGGATTGCCTTTTCTATAGTAAATTATTCAAATAATAATTTTTTACTGTCTCAAATTTTAATTACGCCAGGGATTGCCTTTCTATAGTAAATTATTCAAAAAATATTTTTTTCTGTCACAAATTTTAATTACGCCAGGGATTGCCTTTTCTATAGTAAATTATTCAAAAATTCATTTTTTAGTGTCGCAAATTTTAATTACGCCAGGGATTGCCTTTTCTATAGTAAATTATTCAAAAAATAATTTTTTAGTGTCTCAAATTTTAATTACGCCAGGGATTGCCTTTTCTATAGTAAATTATTCAAAAAATAATTTTTTACTGTCTCAAATTTTAATTACGCCAGGGATTGCCTTTTCTATAGTAAATTATTCAAAAAATAATTTTTTACTGTCTCAAATTTTAATTACGCCAGGGATTGCCTTTTCTATAGTAAATTATTCAAAAAATAATTTTTTACTGTCTCAAATTTTAATTACGCCAGGGATTGCCTTTTCTATAGTAAATTTTGCAAAAAATAATTGTTTACTGTCTCAAATTTTAATTACGCCAGGGATTGCCTTTTCTATAGTAAATTATTCAAAAAATAATTTTTTACTGTTGCAAATTTTAATTACGCCAGGGATTGCCTTTTCTATAGTAAATTTTGCAAAAAATAATTTTTACTGCCTCAAATTTTAATTACGCCAGGGATTGCCTTTTCTATAGTAAATTATTCAAAAAATAATTTTTTACTGTCGCAAATTTTAATTACGCCAGGGATTGCCTTTTCTATAGTAAATTATTCAAAAAATAATTTTTTACTGTCTCAAATTTTAATTACGCCAGGGATTGCCTTTTCTATAGTAAATTATTCAAAAAATAATTTTTTACTGTCTCAAATTTTAATTACGCCAGGGATTGCCTTTTCTATAGTAAATTTTGCAAAAAATAATTTTTACTGTCTCAAATTTTAATTACGCCAGGGATTGCCTTTTCTATAGTAAATTATTCAAAAAATAATTTTTTACTGTCGCAAATTATAATTACGCCAGGGATTGCCTTTTCTATAGTAAATTATTCAAAAAATAATTTTTTACTGTCTCAAATTTTAATTACGCCAGGGATTGCCTTTTCTATAGTAAATTATTCAAAAAATAATTTTTTACTGTCTCAAATTTTAATTACGCCAGGGATTGCCTTTTCTATAGTAAATTTTGCAAAAAATAATTGTTTACTGTCTCAAATTTTAATTACGCCAGGGATTGCCTTTTCTATAGTAAATTATTCAAAAAATAATTTTTTACTGTTGCAAATTTTAATTACGCCAGGGATTGCCTTTTCTATAGTAAATTATTCAAAAATTCATTTTTTACTGTCTCAAATTTTAATTACGCCAGGGATTGCCTTTTCTATAGTAAATTATTCAAAAATTCATTTTTTACTGTCTCAAATTTTAATTACGCCAGGGATTGCCTTTTGTATAGTAAATTTTGCAAAAAATAATTTTTTACTGTCTCAAATTATAATTACGCCAGGGATTGCCTTTTCTATAGTAAATTATTCAAAAATTCATTTTTTACTGTCTCAAATTTTAATTACGCCAGGGATTGCCTTTTGTATAGTAAATTTTGCAAAAAATAATTTTGTACTGTCGCAAATTATAATTACGCCAGGGATTGCCTTTTCTATAGTAAATTATTCAAAAAATAATTTTTTACTGTCTCAAATTTTAATTACGCCAGGGATTGCCTTTTCTATAGTAAATTATTCAAAAAATAATTTTTTACTGTCTCAAATTTTAATTACGCCAGGGATTGCCTTTCCTATAGTAAATTTTGCAAAAAATCATTTTTTACTGTCTCAAATTTTAATTACGCCAGGGATTGCCTTTTGTATAGTAAATTTTGCAAAAAAAAATTTTTTACTGTCGCAAATTATAATTACGCCAGGGATTGCCTTTTCTATAGTAAATTATTCAAAAAATAATTGTTTACTGTCTCAAATTTTAATTACGCCAGGGATTGCCTTTTCTATAGTAAATTATTCAAAAAATAATTTTTTACTGTTGCAAATTTTAAATACGCCAGGGATTGCCTTTTCTATAGTAAATTATTCAAAAAATAATTTTTTACTGTCTCAAATTTTAATTACGCCAGGAATTGACTTTTCTATAGTAAATTATTCAAAAATTCATTTTTTACTGTCTCAAATTTTAATTACGCCAGGGATTGCCTTTTCTATAGTAAATTATTCAAAAATTAATTTTTTACTGTCTCAAATTTTAATTACGCCAGGGATTGACTTTTCTATAGTAAATTATTGAAAAAATTATTTTTTACTGTCTCAAATTTTAATTACGCCAGGGATTGCCTTTTCTATAGTAAATTATTCAAAAAATAATTTCTTACTGTTGCAAATTTTAAATACGCCAGGGATTGCCTTTTGTATAGTAAATTATTCAAAAAATAATTTTTTACTGTCTCAAATTTTAATTACGCCAGGGATTGCCTTTTCTATAGTAAATTTTGCAAAAAATAATTTTTACTGTCTCAAATTTTAATTACGCCAGGGATTGCCTTTCTATAGTAAATTATTCAAAAAATAATTTTTTACTGTCTCAAATTTTAATTACGCCAGGGATTGCCTTTTCTATAGTAAATTATTCAAAAATTCATTTTTTACTGCCTCAAATTTTAATTACGCCAGGGATTGCCTTTTGTATAGTAAATTTTGCAAAAAATCATTTTTTACTGTTGCAAATTTTAAATACGCCAGGGATTGCCTTTTGTATAGTAAATTATTCAAAAAATAATTTTTTACTGTCTCAAATTTTAATTACGCCAGGGATTGCCTTTTCTATAGTAAATTATTCAAAAAATAATTTTTTACTGTCTCAAATTTTAATTACGCCAGGGATTGCCTTTTCTATAGTAAATTTTGCAAAAAATAATTGTTTACTGTCTCAAATTTTAATTACGCCATTGATTGCCTTTTCTATAGTAAATTATTCAAAAAATAATTTTTTACTGTTGCAAATTTTAATTACGCCAGGGATTGCCTTTTCTATAGTAAATTATTCAAAAATTCATTTTTTACTGTCTCAAATTTTAATTACGCCAGGGATTGCCTTTTCTATAGTAAATTATTCAAAAATTCATTTTTTACTGTCTCAAATTTTAATTACGCCAGGGATTGCCTTTTGTATAGTAAATTTTGCAAAAAATAATTTTTTACTGTCTCAAATTATAATTACGCCAGGGATTGCCTTTTCTATAGTAAATTATTCAAAAATTCATTTTTTACTGTCTCAAATTTTAATTACGCCAGGGATTGCCTTTTGTATAGTAAATTTTGCAAAAAATAATTTTGTACTGTCGCAAATTATAATTACGCCAGGGATTGCCTTTTCTATAGTAAATTATTCAAAAAATAATTTTTTACTGTCTCAAATTTTAATTACGCCAGGGATTGCCTTTTCTATAGTAAATTATTCAAAAAATAATTTTTTACTGTCTCAAATTTTAATTACGCCAGGGATTGCCTTTCCTATAGTAAATTTTGCAAAAAATCATTTTTTACTGTCTCAAATTTTAATTACGCCAGGGATTGCCTTTTGTATAGTAAATTTTGCAAAAAAAAATTTTTTACTGTCGCAAATTATAATTACGCCAGGGATTGCCTTTTCTATAGTAAATTATTCAAAAAATAATTGTTTACTGTCTCAAATTTTAATTACGCCAGGGATTGCCTTTTCTATAGTAAATTATTCAAAAAATAATTTTTTACTGTTGCAAATTTTAAATACGCCAGGGATTGCCTTTTCTATAGTAAATTATTCAAAAAATAATTTTTTACTGTCTCAAATTTTAATTACGCCAGGAATTGACTTTTCTATAGTAAATTATTCAAAAATTCATTTTTTACTGTCTCAAATTTTAATTACGCCAGGGATTGCCTTTTCTATAGTAAATTATTCAAAAATTAATTTTTTACTGTCTCAAATTTTAATTACGCCAGGGATTGACTTTTCTATAGTAAATTATTGAAAAAATTATTTTTTACTGTCTCAAATTTTAATTACGCCAGGGATTGCCTTTTCTATAGTAAATTATTCAAAAAATAATTTCTTACTGTTGCAAATTTTAAATACGCCAGGGATTGCCTTTTGTATAGTAAATTATTCAAAAAATAATTTTTTACTGTCTCAAATTTTAATTACGCCAGGGATTGCCTTTTCTATAGTAAATTTTGCAAAAAATAATTTTTACTGTCTCAAATTTTAATTACGCCAGGGATTGCCTTTCTATAGTAAATTATTCAAAAAATAATTTTTTACTGTCTCAAATTTTAATTACGCCAGGGATTGCCTTTTCTATAGTAAATTATTCAAAAATTCATTTTTTACTGTCTCAAATTTTAATTACGCCAGGGATTGCCTTTTGTATAGTAAATTTTGCAAAAAATCATTTTTTACTGTTGCAAATTTTAAATACGCCAGGGATTGCCTTTTGTATAGTAAATTATTCAAAAAATAATTTTTTACTGTCGCAAATTTTAATTACGCCAGGGATTGCCTTATCTATAGTAAATTATTCAAAAAATAATTGTTTACTGTCTCAAATTTTAATTACGCCAGCGATTGCCTTTTCTATAGTAAATTATTCAAAAAATAATTTTATACTGTCGCAAATTTTAATTACGCCAGGGATTGCCTTTTCTATAGTAAATTATTCAAAAAATAATTTTTTACTGTCTCAAATTTTAATTACGCCAGGGATTGCCTTTTCTATAGTAAATTATTCAAAAAATAATTTTTTACTGTCTCAAATTTTAATTACGCCAGGGATTGCCTTTTCTATAGTAAATTTTGCAAAAAATAATTTTTTAGTGTCGCAAATTTTAATTACGCCAGGGATTGCCTTTTCTATAGTAAATTATTCAAAAAATAATTTTTTACTGTCTCAAATTTTAATTACGCCAGGGATTGCCTTTTGTATAGTAAATTTTGCAAAAAATCATTTTTTACTGTTGCAAATTTTAAATACGCCAGGGATTGCCTTTTGTATAGTAAATTATTCAAAAAATAATTTTTTACTGTCGCAAATTTTAATTACGCCAGGGATTGCCTTATCTATAGTAAATTATTCAAAAAATAATTGTTTACTGTCTCAAATTTTAATTACGCCAGCGATTGCCTTTTCTATAGTAAATTATTCAAAAAATAATTTTATACTGTCGCAAATTTTAATTACGCCAGGGATTGCCTTTTCTATAGTAAATTATTCAAAAAATAATTTTTTACTGTCTCAAATTTTAATTACGCCAGGGATTGCCTTTTCTATAGTAAATTATTCAAAAAATAATTTTTTACTGTCTCAAATTTTAATTACGCCAGGGATTGCCTTTTCTATAGTAAATTTTGCAAAAAATAATTTTTACTGTCTCAAATTTTAATTACGCCAGGGATTGCCTTTTCTATAGTAAATTATTCAAAAAATAATTTTTTACTGTCGCAAATTATAATTACGCCAGGGATTGCCTTTTCTATAGTAAATTATTCAAAAAATAATTTTTTCTGTCACAAATTTTAATTACGCCAGGGATTGCCTTTTCTATAGTAAATTTTGCAAAAAATAATTTTTTCTGTTTCAAATTTTAATTACGCCAGGGATTGCCTTTTCTATAGTAAATTTTGCAAAAATTAATTTTATACTGTCGCAAATTATAATTACGCCAGGTATTGCCTTTTCTACAGTAAATTTTGCAAAAAATAATTGTTTAGTGTCGCAAATTTTAATTACGCCAGGGATTGCCTTTTCTTTAGTAAATTATTCAAAAAATAATTTTATACTGTCGCAAATTATAATTACGCCAGGGATTGCCTTTTCTATAGTAAATTATTCAAAAATTCATTTTTTAGTGTCGCAAATTTTAATTATGCCAGGGATTGCCTTTTCTATAGTAAATTATTCAAAAAATAATTTTTTAGTGTCGCAAATTTTAATTACGCCAGGGATTGCCTTTTCTATAGTAAATTATTCAAAAAATAATTTTTTACTGTCTCAAATTTTAATTACGCCAGGGATTGACTTTTCTATAGTAAATTATTCAAAAATTCATTTTTTACTGTCTCAAATTTTAATTACGCCAGGGATTGCCTTTTCTATAGTAAATTATTCAAAAATTCATTTTTTACTGTCTCAAATTTTAATTACGCCAGGGATTGCCTTTTCTATAGTAAATTATTCAAAAAATAATTTCTTACTGTTGCAAATTTTAAATACGCCAGGGATTGCCTTTTGTATAGTAAATTATTCAAAAAATAATTTTTTACTGTCTCAAATTTTAATTACGCCAGGGATTGCGTTTTCTATAGTAAATTTTGCAAAAAATAATTTTTACTGTCTCAAATTTTAATTACGCCAGGGATTGCCTTTTCTATAGTAAATTATTCAAAAAATAATTTTTTACTGTCTCAAATTTTAATTACGCCAGGGATTGCCTTTTCTATAGTAAATTATTCAAAATTTCATTTTTTACTGTCTCAAATTTTAATTACGCCAGGGATTGCGTTTTGTATAGTAAATTTTGCAAAAAATAATTTTTTACTGTTGCAAATTTTAAATACGCCAGGGATTGCCTTTTGTATAGTAAATTATTCAAAAAATAATTTTTTACTGTCGCAAATTTTAATTACGCCAGGGATTGCATTTTCTATAGTAAATTATTCAAAAAATAATTGTTTACTGTCTCAAATTTTAATTACGCCAGGGATTGCCTTTTCTATAGTAAATTATTCAAAAAATAATTTTATACTGTCGCAAATTTTAATTACGCCAGGGATTGCCTTTTCTATAGTAAATTATTCAAAAAATAATTTTTTACTGTCTCAAATTTTAATTACGCCAGGGATTGCCTTTTCTATAGTAAATTATTCAAAAAATAATTTTTTACTGTCTCAAATTTTAATTACGCCAGGGATTGCCTTTTCTATAGTAAATTTTGCAAAAAATAATTTTTACTGTCTCTAATTTTAATTACGCCAGGGATTGCCTTTTCTATAGTAAATTATTCAAAAAATAATTTTTTACTGTCGCAAATTATAATTACGCCAGGGATTGCCTTTTCTATAGTAAATTATTCAAAAAATAATTTTTTCTGTCACAAATTTTAATTACGCCAGGGATTGCCTTTTCTATAGTAAATTTTGCAAAAAATAATTTTTTCTGTCTCAAATTTTAATTACGCCAGGGATTGCCTTTTCTATAGTAAATTTTGCAAAAATTAATTTTATACTGTCGCAAATTATAATTACGCCAGGGATTGCTTTTTCTATAGTAAATTTTGCAAAAGATAATTGTTTAGTGTCGCAAATTTTAATTACGCCAGGGATTGCCTTTTCTATAGTAAATTATTCAAAAAATAATTTTTTACTGTCTCAAATTTTAATTACGCCAGGGATTGCCTTTTCTATAGTAAATTATTCAAAAAATAATTTTTTCTGTCACAAATTTTAATTACGCCAGGTATTGCCTTTTCTACAGTAAATTTTGCAAAAAATAATTGTTTAGTGTCGCAAATTTTAATTACGCCAGGGATTGCCTTTTCTTTAGTAAATTATTCAAAAAATAATTTTATACTGTCGCAAATTATAATTACGCCAGGGATTGCCTTTTCTATAGTAAATTTTGCAAAAGATAATTGTTTAGTGTCGCAAATTTTAATTACGCCAGGGATTGCCTTTTCTATAGTAAATTATTCAAAAAATAATTTTTTACTGTCTCAAATTTTAATTACGCCAGGGATTGCCTTTTCTATAGTAAATTATTCAAAAAATATTTTTTTCTGTCACAAATTTTCTATAGTAAATTATTCAAAAATTCATTTTTTAGAGTCGCAAATTTTAATTACGCCAGGGATTGCCTTTTCTATAGTAAATTATTCAAAAAATAATTTTTTAGTGTCGCAAATTTTAATTACGCCAGGGATTGCCTTTTCTATAGTAAATTATTCAAATAATAATTTTTTACTGTCTCAAATTTTAATTACGCCAGGGATTGCCTTTCTATAGTAAATTATTCAAAAAATATTTTTTTCTGTCACAAATTTTAATTACGCCAGGGATTGCCTTTTCTATAGTAAATTATTCAAAAAATCATTTTTTAGTGTCGCAAATTTTAATTACGCCAGGGATTGCCTTTTCTATAGTAAATTATTCAAAAAATAATTTTTTAGTGTCGCAAATTTTAATTACGCCAGGGATTGCCTTTTCTATAGTAAATTTTGCAAAAAATTATTTTTTACTGTCGCAAATTTTAATTACGCCAGGGATTGCCTTTTCTATAGTAAATTATTCAAAAATTCATTTTTTAGTGTCGCAAATTTTAATTACGCCAGGGATTGCCTTTTCTATAGTAAATTATTCAAAAAATAATTTTTTACTGTCTCAAATTTTAATTACGCCAGGGATTGCCTTTTCTATAGTAAATTTTGCAAAAAATAATTTTTACTGCCTCAAATTTTAATTACGCCAGGGATTGCCTTTTCTATAGTAAATTATTCAAAAAATAATTTTTTACTGTCGCAAATTATAATTTCGCCAGGGATTGCCTTTTCTATAGTAAATTATTCAAAAAATAATTGCTTAGTGTCTCAAATTTTAATTACGCCAGGGATTGCCTTTTCTATAGTAAATTATTCAAAAAATAATTGTTTAGTGTCTCAAATTTTAATTACGCCAGGGATTGCCTTTTCTATAGTAAATTATTCAAAAAATAATTTTTTACTGTCTCAAATTTTAATTACGCCAAGGATTGCCTTTTCTATAGTAAATTTTGCAAAGCTTAATTTTATACTGTCGCAAATTATAATTACGCCAGGGATTGCCTTTTCTATAGTAAATTTTGCAAAAAATAATTGTTTAGTGTCGCAAATTTTAATTACGCCAGGGATTGCCTTTTCTAAAGTAAATTTTGCAAAAAATAATTGCTTAGTGTCTCAAATTTTAATTACGCCAGGGATTGCCTTTTCTATAGTAAATTATTCAAAAAATAATTGTTTAGTGTCTCAAATTTTAATTACGCCAGGGATTGCCTTTTCTATAGTAAATTTTTCAAAAAATAATTTTTTACTGTCTCAAATTTTAATTACGCCAGGGATTGCCTTTTCTATAGTAAATTTTGCAAAGCTTAATTTTATACTGTCGCAAATTATAATTACGCCAGGGATTGCCTTTTCTATAGTAAATTTTGCAAAAAATAATTGTTTAGTGTCGCAAATTTTAATTACGCCAGGGATTGCCTTTTCTATAGTAAATTATTCAAAAAATAACTTTTTACTGTCTCAAATTTTAATTACGCCAGAGATTGCCTTTTCTACAGTAAATTTTGCAAAAAATAATTGTTTAGTTTCGCAAGTTTTAATTACGCCAGGGATTGCCTTTTCTATAGTAAATTATTCAAAAAATAATTTTTTACTGTCTCAAATTTTAATTACGCCAGGGATTGCCTTTTCTATAGTAAATTATTCAAAAAATAATTTTTTAGTGTCGCAAATTTTAATTACGCCAGGGATTGCCTTTTCTATAGTAAATTTTGCAAAAAATAATTGTTTAGTGTCGCAAATTTTAATTACGTCAGGGATTGCCTTTTCTATAGTAAATAATTCAAAAAATATTTTTATACTGTCGCAAATTTTAATTACGCCAGGGATTGCCTTTTCTATAGTAAATTTTGCAAAAATTAATTTTATACTGTCGCAAATTATAATTACGCCAGGGATTGCCTTTTCTATAGTAAATTTTGCAAAAAATAATTGTTTAGTGTCTCAAATTTTAATTACGCCAGGGATTGCCTTTTCTAAAGTAAATTTTGCAAAAAATAATTGTTTAGTGTCGCAAATTTTAATTACGCCAGGGATTGCCTTTTCTATAGTAAATTATTCAAAAAATAATTTTTTACTGTCTCAAATTTTAATTACGCCAGGGATTGCCTTTTCTATAGTAAATTTTGCAAAAAATAATTTTTATTGTCTCAAATTTTAATTACGCCAGGGATTGCCTTTTCTATAGTAAATTATTCAAAAATTCATTTTTTACTGTCTCAAATTTTAATTACGCCAGGGATTGCCTTTCTATAGTAAATTTTGCAAAAAATAATTTTTACTGTCTCAAATTTTAATTACGCCAGGGATTGCCTTTTCTATAGTAAATTATTCAAAAATTCATTTTTTTACTGTCTCAAATTTTAATTACGCCAGGCATTGCCTTTTCTATAGTAAATTATTCAAAAAATAATTTTTTACTGTCGCAAATTATAATTACGCCAGGGATTGCCTTTTCTATAGTAAATTATTCAAAAAATAATTTTTTACTGTCGCAAACTTTTAATTACGCCAGGGATTGCCTTTTCTATAGTAAATTTTGCAAAAATTCATTTTTTACTGTCTCAAATTTTAATTACGCCAGGGATTGCCTTTTGTATAGTAAATTATTCAAAAAATATCTTTTTACTGTCTCAAATTTTAATTACGCCAGGGATTGCCTTTTCTAAGTAAATTATTCAAAAAAAAATTTTTTACTGTCTCAAATTTTAATTACGCCAGGGATTGCCTTTTCTATAGTAAATTTTGCAAAAAATCATTTTTTACTGTCTCAAATTTTAATTACGCCAGGGATTGCCTTTTGTATAGTAAATTTTGCAAAAAAAAAATTTTTTACTGTCGCAAATTATAATTACGCCAGGGATTGCCTTTTCTATAGTAAATTATTCAAAAAATAATTGTTTACTGTCTCAAATTTTAATTACGCCAGGGATGGCCTTTTCTATAGTAAATTATTCAAAAAATAATTTTTTACTGTTGAAAATTTTAAATACGCCAGGGATTGCCTTTTCTATAGTAAATTATTCAAAAAATAATTTTTTACTGTCTCAAATTTTAATTACGCCAGGGATTGACTTTTCTATAGTAAATTATTCAAAAATTCATTTTTTACTGTCTCAAATTTTAATTACGCCAGGGATTGCCTTTTCTATAGTAAATTATTCAAAAATTAATTTTTTACTGTCTCAAATTTTAATTACGCCAGGGATTGCCTTTTCTATAGTAAATTATTCAAAAAATTATTTTTTACTGTCTCAAATTTTAATTACGCCAGGGATTGCCTTTTCTATAGTAAATTTTTCAAAAAATAATTTTTTACTGTCTCAAATTTTAATTACGCCAGGGATTGCCTTTTCTATAGTAAATTTTGCAAAGCTTAATTTTATACTGTCGCAAATTATAATTACGCCAGGGATTGCCTTTTCTATAGTAAATTTTGCAAAAAATAATTGTTTAGTGTCGCAAATTTTAATTACGCCAGGGATTGCCTTTTCTATAGTAAATTATTCAAAAAATAACTTTTTACTGTCTCAAATTTTAATTACGCCAGAGATTGCCTTTTCTACAGTAAATTTTGCAAAAAATAATTGTTTAGTTTCGCAAGTTTTAATTACGCCAGGGATTGCCTTTTCTATAGTAAATTATTCAAAAAATAATTTTTTACTGTCTCAAATTTTAATTACGCCAGGGATTGCCTTTTCTATAGTAAATTATTCAAAAAATAATTTTTTAGTGTCGCAAATTTTAATTACGCCAGGGATTGCCTTTTCTATAGTACATTTTGCAAAAAATAATTGTTTAGTGTCGCAAATTTTAATTACGTCAGGGATTGCCTTTTCTATAGTAAATAATTCAAAAAATATTTTTATACTGTCGCAAATTTTAATTACGCCAGGGATTGCCTTTTCTATAGTAAATTTTGCAAAAATTAATTTTATACTGTCGCAAATTATAATTACGCCAGGGATTGCCTTTTCTATAGTAAATTTTGCAAAAAATAATTGTTTAGTGTCTCAAATTTTAATTACGCCAGGGATTGCCTTTTCTAAAGTAAATTTTGCAAAAAATAATTGTTTAGTGTCGCAAATTTTAATTACGCCAGGGATTGCCTTTTCTATAGTAAATTATTCAAAAAATAATTTTTTACTGTCTCAAATTTTAATTACGCCAGGGATTGCCTTTTCTATAGTAAATTTTGCAAAAAATAATTTTTATTGTCTCAAATTTTAATTACGCCAGGGATTGCCTTTTCTATAGTAAATTATTCAAAAATTCATTTTTTACTGTCTCAAATTTTAATTACGCCAGGGATTGCCTTTCTATAGTAAATTTTGCAAAAAATAATTTTTACTGTCTCAAATTTTAATTACGCCAGGGATTGCCTTTTCTATAGTAAATTATTCAAAAATTCATTTTTTACTGTCTCAAATTTTAATTACGCCAGGGATTGCCTTTTCTATAGTAAATTATTCAAAAAATAATTTTTTACTGTCGCAAATTATAATTACGCCAGGGATTGCCTTTTCTATAGTAAATTATTCAAAAAATAATTTTTTACTGTCGCAAACTTTTAATTACGCCAGGGATTGCCTTTTCTATAGTAAATTTTGCAAAAATTCATTTTTTACTGTCTCAAATTTTAATTACGCCAGGGATTGCCTTTTGTATAGTAAATTATTCAAAAAATATCTTTTTACTGTCTCAAATTTTAATTACGCCAGGGATTGCCTTTTCTATAGTAAATTATTCAAAAAAAAATTTTTTACTGTCTCAAATTTTAATTACGCCAGGGATTGCCTTTTCTATAGTAAATTTTGCAAAAAATCATTTTTTACTGTCTCAAATTTTAATTACGCCAGGGATTGCCTTTTGTATAGTAAATTTTGCAAAAAAAAAATTTTTTACTGTCGCAAATTATAATTACGCCAGGGATTGCCTTTTCTATAGTAAATTATTCAAAAAATAATTGTTTACTGTCTCAAATTTTAATTACGCCAGGGATGGCCTTTTCTATAGTAAATTATTCAAAAAATAATTTTTTACTGTTGCAAATTTTAAATACGCCAGGGATTGCCTTTTCTATAGTAAATTATTCAAAAAATAATTTTTTACTGTCTCAAATTTTAATTACGCCAGGGATTGACTTTTCTATAGTAAATTATTCAAAAATTCATTTTTTACTGTCTCAAATTTTAATTACGCCAGGGATTGCCTTTTCTATAGTAAATTATTCAAAAATTAATTTTTTACTGTCTCAAATTTTAATTACGCCAGGGATTGCCTTTTCTATAGTAAATTATTCAAAAAATTATTTTTTACTGTCTCAAATTTTAATTACGCCAGGGATTGCCTTTTCTATAGTAAATTATTCAAAAAATAATTTCTTACTGTTGCAAATTTTAAATACGCCAGGGATTGCCTTTTGTATAGTAAATTATTCAAAAAATAATTTTTTACTGTCTCAAATTTTAATTACGCCAGGGATTGCCTTTTCTATAGTAAATTTTGCAAAAAATAATTTTTACTGTCTCAAATTTTAATTACGCCAGGGATTGCCTTTTCTATAGTAAATTATTCAAAAAATAATTTTTTACCGTCTCAAATTTTAATTACGCCAGGGATTGCCTTTTCTATAGTAAATTATTCAAAAATTCATTTTTTACTGTCTCAAATTTTAATTACGCCAGGGATTGCCTTTTGTATAGTAAATTTTGCAAAAAATAATTTTTTACTGTTGCAAATTTTAAATACGCCAGGGATTGCCTTTTGTATAGTAAATTATTCAAAAAATAATTTTTTACTGTCGCAAATTTTAATTACGCCAGGGATTGCCTTTTCTATAGTAAATTATTCAAAAAATAATTGTTTACTGTCTCAAATTTTAATTACGCCAGGGATTGCCTTTTCTATAGTAAATTTTGCAAAAATTAATTTTATACTGTCGCAAATTATAATTACGCCAGGGATTGCCTTTTCTACAGTAAATTTTGCAAAAAATAATTGTTTAGTGTCGCAAATTTTAATTACGCAAGGGTTTGCCTTTTCTTTAGTAAATTATTCAAAAAATAATTTTATACTGTCGCAAATTATAATTACGCCAGGGATTGCCTTTTCTATAGTAAATTTTGCAAAAGATAATTGTTTAGTGTCGCAAATTTTAATTACGCCAGGGATTGCCTTTTCTATAGTAAATTAGTCAAAAAATAATTTTTTACTGTCTCAAATTTTAATTACGCCAGGGATTGCCTTTTCTATAGTAAATTATTCAAAAAATATTTTTTTCTGTCACAAATTTTAATTACGCCAGGGATTGCCTTTTCTATAGTAAATTATTCAAAAATTCATTTTTTAGTGTCGCAAATTTTAATTACGCCAGGGATTGCCTTTTCTATAGTAAATTATTCAAAAAATAATTTTTTAGTGTCGCAAATTTTAATTACGCCAGGGATTGCCTTTTCTATAGTAAATTATTCAAAAAATAATTTTTACTGTCTCAAATTTTAATTACGCCAGGGATTGCCTTCTCTATAGTAAATTATTCAAAAAATATTTTTTTCTGTCACAAATTTTAATTACGCCAGGGATTGCCTTTCCTATAGTAAATTATTCAAAAATTCATTTTTTAGTGTTGCAAATTTTAATTACGCCAGGGATTGCCTTTTCTATAGTAAATTATTCAAAAAATTATTTTTTAGTGTCGCAAATTTTAATTACGCCAGGGATTGCCTTTTCTATAGTAACTTTTGCAAAAAATAATTTTTTACTGTCGCAAATTTTAATTACGCCAGGGATTGCCTTTTCTATAGTAAATTATTCAAAAATTCATTTTTTAGTGTCGCAAATTTTAATTACGCCAGGGATTGCCTTTTCTATAGTAAATTATTCAAAAAATAATTTTTTACTGTCTCAAATTTTAATTACGCCAGGGATTGCCTTTTCTATAGTAAATTTTGCAAAAAATAATTTTTACTGTCTCAAATTTTAATTACGCCAGGGATTGCCTTTTCTATAGTAAATTATTCAAAAAATAATTTTTTACTGTCGCAAATTATAATTTCGCCAGGGATTGCCTTTTCTATAGTAAATTATTCAAAAAATAATTTTTTACTGTCTCAAATTTTAATTACGCCAGGGATTGCCTTTTCTATAGTAAATTTTGCAAAAAATAATTTTTTACTGTTGCAAATTTTAAATACGCCAGGGATTGCCTTTTGTATAGTAAATTATTCAAAAAATAACTTTTTACTGTCGCAAATTGTAATTACGCCAGGGATTGCCTTTGCTATAGTAAATTATTCAAAAAATAATTGTTTACTGTCTCAAATTTTAATTACGCCAGGGATTGCCTTTTCTATAGTAAATTATTCAAAAAATAATTTTTTACTGTTGCAAATTTTAAATGCGCCAGGGATTGCCTTTTCTATAGTAAATTATACAAAAATTCATTTTTTACTGTCTCAAATTAAAATTTCGCCAGGGATTGCCTTTTCTATAGTAAATTATTCAAAAAATAATTTTATACTGTCGCAAATTATAATTACGCCAGGGATTGCCTTTTCTATAGTAAATTTTGCAAAAATAATTGTTTAGTGTCGCAAATTTTAATTACGCCAGGGATTGCCTTTTCTATAGTAAATTATTCAAAAAATAATTTTTTACTGTCTCAAATTTTAATTACGCCAGAGATTGCCTTTTCTATAGTAAATTTTGCAAAAAATAATTGTTTAGTGTCGCAAGTTTTAATTACGCCAGGGATTGCCTTTTCTATAGTAAATTATTCAAAAAATAATTTTTTACTGTCTCAAATTTTAATTACGCCAGGGATTGCCTTTTCTATAGTAAATTATTCAAAAAATAATTTTTTAGTGGCGCAAATTTTAATTGCGCCAGGGATTGCCTTTTTTATAGTAAATTTTGCAAAAAATAATTGTTTAGTGTCGCAAATTTTAATTACGCCAGGGATTGCCTTTTCTATAGTAAATTATTCAAAAAATAATTTTATACTGTCGCAAATTTTAATTACGCCAGGGATTGCCTTTTCTATAGTAAATTTTGCAAAAATTAATTTTATACTGTCGCAAATTATAATTACGCCAGGGATTGCCTTTTCTATAGTAAATTTTGCAAAAAATAATTGTTTAGTGTCTCAAATTTTAATTACGCCAGGGATTGCCTTTTCTAAAGTAAATTTTGCAAAAAATAATTGTTTAGTGTCGCAAATTTTAATTACGCCAGGGATTGCCTTTTCTATAGTAAATTATTCAAAAAATAATTTTTTACTGTCTCAAATTTTAATTACGCCAGGGATTGTCTTTTCTATAGTAAATTATTCAAAAATTCATTTTTTACTGTTGCAAATTTTAAATACGCCAGGGATTGCCTTTTCTATAGTAAATTTTGCAAAAAATAATTTTTACTGTCTCAAATTTTAATTACGCCAGGGATTGCCTTTTCTATAGTAAATTATTCAAAAAATAATTTTTTACTGTCGCAAATTATAATTACGCCAGGGATTTCCTTTTCTATAGTAAATTATTCAAAAAATAATTTTTTACTGTCTCAAATTTTAATTACGCCAGGGATTGCCTTTTCTATAGTAAATTATTCAAAAAATAATTTTTTACTGTTGCAAATTTTAAAAACGCCAGAGATTGCCTTTTCTATAGTAAATTTTGCAAAAAATAATTTTTACTGTCTCAAATTTTAATTACGCCAGGGATTGCCTTTTCTATAGTAAATTTTGCAAAAAATAATTGTTTAGTGTCTCAAATTTTAAATACGCCAGGGATTGCCTTTTCTATAGTAAATTATTCAAAAATTCATTTTTTACTGTCTCAAATTTTAATTACGCCAGGGATTGCCTTTTCTATAGTAAATTTTGCAAAAAATAATTGTTTAGTGTCGCAAATTTTAATTACGCCAGGGATTGCCTTTTCTATAGTAAATTATTCAAAAAATAATTTTATACTGTCGCAAATTTTAAGTACGCCAGGGATTGCCTTTTCTATAGTAAATTTTGCAAAAATTTATTTTATACTGTCGCAAATTATAATTACGCCAGGGATTGCCTTTTCTATAGTAAATTTTGCAAAAAATAATTGTTTAGTGTCTCAAATTTTAATTACGCCAGGGATTGCCTTTTCTAAAGTAAATTTTGCAAAAAATAATTGTTTAGTGTCGCAAATTTTAATTACGCCAGGGATTGCCTTTTCTATAGTAAATTATTCAAAAAATAATTTTTTACTGTCTCAAATTTTAATTACGCCAGGGATTGCCTTTTCTATAGTAAATTTTGCAAAAAATAATTTTTACTGTCTCAAATTTTAATTACGCCAGGGATTGCCTTTTCTATAGTAAATTATTCAAAAATTCATTTTTTACTGTCTCAAATTTTAATTACGCCAGGGATTACCTTTTCTATAGTAAATTTTGCAAAAAATAATTTTTACTGTCTCAAATTTTAATTACGCCAGGGATTTCCTTTTCTATAGTAAATTTTGCAAAAAATAATTTTTACTGTCTCAAATTTTAATTACGCCAGGGATTGCCTTTTCTATAGTAAATTATTCAAAAAATAATTTTTTACTGTCGCAAATTATAATTACGCCAGGGATTGCCTTTTCTATAGTAAATTATTCAAAAAATAATTTTTTACTGTCGCAAATTTTAATTACGCCAGGGATTGCCTTTTCTATAGTAAATTATTCAAAAATTCATTTTTTACTGTTGCAAATTTTAAATACGCCAGGGATTGCCTTTTCTATAGTAAATTTTGCAAAAAATAATTTTTACTGTCTCAAATTTTAATTACGCCAGGGATTGCCTTTTCTATAGTAAATTATTCAAAAAATAATTTTTTACTGTCGCAAATTATAATTACGCCAGGGATTGCCTTTTCTATAGTAAATTATTCAAAAAATAATTTTTTTACTGTCGCAAATTATAATTACGCCAGGGATTGCCTTTTCTATAGTAAATTATTCAAAAAATAATTTTTTACTGTCTCAAATTTTAATTACGCCAGGGATTGCCTTTTCTATAGTAAATTATTCAAAAAATAATTTTTTACTGTTGCAAATTTTAAATACGCCAGTGATTGCCTTTTCTATAGTAAATTTTGCAAAAAATAATTTTTACTGTCTCAAATTTTAATTACGCCAGGGATTGCCTTTTCTATAGTAAATTTTGCAAAAAATAGTTGTTTAGTGTCTCAAATTTTAAATACGCCAGGGATTGCCTTTTCTATAGTAAATTATTCAAAAATTCATTTTTTACTGTCTCAAATTTTAATTACGCCAGGGATTGCCTTTTCTATAGTAAATTTTGTAAAAAATAATTGTTTAGTGTCGCAAATTTTAATTACGCCAGGGATTGCCTTTTCTATAGTAAATTATTCAAAAAATAATTTTCACTGTCTCAAATTTTAATTACGCCAGGGATTGCCTTTTCTATAGTAAATTTTGCAAAAAATAATTTTTACTGTCTCAAATTTTAATTACGCCAGGGATTGCCTTTTCTATAGTAAATTATTCAAAAAATAATTGTTTAGTGTCGCAAATTTTAATTACGCCAGGGATTGCCTTTTTCTATAGTAAATTATTCAAAAAAATAATTTTTTACTGTCTCAAATTTTAATTACGCCAGGGATTGCTTTTCTATAGTAAATTTTGCAAAAAATAATTTTTTAGTGTCGCAAATTTTAATTACGCCAGGGATTGCCTTTTCTATAGTAAATTATTCAAAAAATAATTTTTTACTGTCTCAAATTTTAATTACGCCAGGGATTGCTTTTCTATAGTAAATTTTGCAAAAAATAATTTTTACTGTCTCAAATTTTAATTACGCCAGGGATTGCCTTTTCTATAGTAAATTATTCAAAAATTCATTTTTTACTGTCTCAAATTTTAATTACGCCAGGGATTGCCTTTTCTATAGTAAATTTTGCAAAAAATAATTTTTACTGTCTCAAATTTTAATTACGCCAGGGATTTCCTTTTCTAAAGTAAATTTTGCAAAAAATAATTGTTTAGTGTCGCAAATTTTAATTACGCCAGGGATTGCCTTTTCTATAGTAAATTATTCAAAAAATAATTTTTTACTGTCTCAAATTTTAATTACGCCAGGGATTGCCTTTTCTATAGTAAATTTTGCAAAAAATAATTTTTACTGCTCAAATTTTAATTACGCCAGGGATTGCCTTTTCTATAGTAAATTATTCAAAAATTCATTTTTTACTGTCTCAAATTTTAACACGTTCGCCCCTCAACGTCACATATATGTGACATTGTAGTTTTCCCTAAAACTCACGTCACACATATGGGTCACATTTTATTAGAAATGTAATTAGCTACAATTTTGCGGTAGTTTCTGGTAAGTAATTTTGATGTACCTTTTAGTTTCTGGTAGAGTATGACACATATTTGTGTGACACGGTCTGTGGATATGCCAAGAGGTTTTATAAATATTTGGCGTTTTTAGGGTGTTCCCCGAATTTTTTTTATAGCGAAAACATACGTAGAACAAAGGTTTTATTTTGCTTTCATGTCATAATAGTAATGTTTTTTGAAGAGAGAGGTTTATTTTTTTATATTGAAAAAGTGTATATTTTTATATTGGGAGTTAGTTGGCAATTTTAAGGTAAGAATTACTTTTATAATTTCTCAATGTTTACTATTATAATTTTAACTATTTAAATTTGTTGTAGATTTTTTTCAGAATGGAGCGAGGAAATAAAAAAGTAACTGCAGACCAAATTATGGAGGCCATTATGAATTCCAGCGAAAGTGGTTTGGATTTTGAAGATTCTGGCAGCAGCTTTTGCCCGGATAGTGAAAGTGAAGATAGTGTAGCGTTTGAAGAGGAAAATTATTAGAAGAGGAACATGTTGGAAATATTACAAATGAAGATGACGGTTGGATTGATATTGAGCCCGAATCAAATAATATAGAGTTTACTGGTGAAGAAAAAATATCGATTGATTTACCACCTAGTGCAAAACCGATAGATTATTTCAATCAACTATTTACAGATCAATTAGTACAGAAAATAGTTACGTGGACTAATGCACGTGCTAAATTTACATTTGAAAATAAGCGATTGCCTGCAAAGTCTAACCTTCATAGATGGAAAGAAGTAACTGTTGAAGAAATTAAAAAGGTAATTGCTTTATGTATTCTAATGCCTCTTAACAAAAAACCTGAATTGAAACAGTACTGGAGCAAAAATCCACTTTATTTTCAAAATATATTTGGTGCAACTATGAGTCGAATAACGTTTGAAAATATAATCCGTTGCATGTGCTTTTATGATCATGAACAGTACGATAAATCTAATCGCTTACACAAAATTGAAAATGTGGTAAATCATATTATTGAAAATATTAATAAAATATACAGCCCTCCTGAAAATTTATCCTTGGATGAAGCTCTTCTTTTGTGGAGAGGAAGACTTGTGTTTCGTCAGTATATTCCAAACAAACGTCATAAATATGGAATAAAGTTTTACGAACTATGTACACCTGATGGATTTTTGATAAATATGCTTATTTATACTGGAAAAGGTACCGTTACCAATGAAAAAGGACATTCATATGGAGTCGTTGTTGAACTTATGAAAGAATATTTGCAAAAAGGACACACACTTTATATGGACAACTATTACTGCAGTATAGATCTAGCAGAATACTTATTGGATAATAAGACTAATATGTGTGGAACTCTAAGAGCCAATAGAAAACGCAATCCCACATACGCTATAACAAGTAAGCTCACCCAAGGGGCAATATCATGGAGGCGCAACAGGAAAAATGTAACGATTTTGAAATGGAAAGACAAAAGAGATGTCTTGATGGTTTCCACCAAGCACAATGCTGATATGGGTATAATAATTTCAAAAAGAGGAAAAGAAATTATAAAGCCGAAAATGATTGTTGACTACAACATAAACATGCCAGGTATCGATAGATCTGATCAAATGATGTCGTATTATGCTTGCCCAAGGCGATCAATTCGTTGGTATATGAAGGTGTTTTTTCACATGCTCGACGTTGCACTATGGAATTCGTGCTGGATTTACAACAAAATAAATGCTGAGAAGCCTATGAGTTTTCTATTATTCAGAGAGCAGATTGTTAAAGCATATTTGGGCAAATCTTCAGTCTCTCAAAAATCTGATAGAGCAGAAGCCAGCTCATCAAATGCAGCTCACTTTCCAGATATTACCAACAGTCGAAAGAGATGCCGCCAGTGCCATAAAAATAAGAAGAGGACTGCAACAAAATATATATGTGGAGTCTGCAGAGACAAAGATGGTGAGGTAATTGGATTATGTCCACATCCCTGTTTTAAAATTTGGCATAGCCAATAATATTTGTATTAATTATAAAGTTATAATAAATTATAATAATTAAATTTTGATATTTTTACTTTATTTGAACTATATTTTGTCACATATTTGTGACACTAATCCTGCTCCAAACTCAAGTCACATATAAGTGGCTTAGATGTCTGTCACAAATATGTGACATGCAGTTTCTCGCAGAAAAACTGTTTTAAAGACTCATGTCACATATATGTGTCACAATATTTTTTGTTCATGAGTTTCTACGGGGTAACTCAAAAAATACGTGAGGGTGTGAACGTGTTAATTACGCCAGGGATTGCCTTTTCTATTATAAATTTTGCAAAAAATAATTTTTACTGTCTCAAATTTTAATTACGCCAGGGATTTCCTTTTCTATAGTAAATTATTCAAAAATTCATTTTTTACTGTCTCAAATTTTAATTACGCCAGGGATTGCCTTTTCTATAGTAAATTATTCAAAAAATAATTTTTTACTGTCGCAAATTATAATTACGCCAGGGATTGCCTTTTCTATAGTAAATTATTCAAAAAATAATTGTTTACTGTCGCAAATTTTAATTACGCCAGGGATTGCCTTTTCTATAGTAAATTATTCAAAAATTCATTTTTTACTGTTGCAAATTTTAAATACGCCAGGGATTGCCTTTTCTATAGTAAATTTTGCAAAAAATAATTTTTACTGTCTCAAATTTTAATTACGCCAGGGATTGCCTTTTCTATAGTAAATTATTCAAAAAATAATTTTTTACTGTCGCAAATTATAATTACGCCAGGGATTGCCTTTTCTATAGTAAATTATTCAAAAAATAATTTTTTACTGTCTCAAATTTTAATTACGCCAGGGATTGCCTTTTCTATAGTAAATTATTCAAAAAATAATTTTTTACTGTTGCAAATTTTAAATACGCCAGTGATTGCCTTTTCTATAGTAAATTTTGCAAAAACTAATTTTTACTGTCTCAAATTTTAATTACGCCAGGGATTGCCTTTTCTATAGTAAATTTAGCAAAAAATAGTTGTTTAGTGTCTCAAATTTTAAATACGCCAGGGATTGCCTTTTCTATAGTAAATTATTCAAAAAATAATTTTCACTGTCTCAAATTTTAATTACGCCAGGGATTGCCTTTTCTATAGTAAATTTTGCAAAAAATAATTTTTACTGTCTCAAATTTTAATTACGCCAGGGATTGCCTTTTTCTATAGTAAATTATTCAAAAAATAATTGTTTAGTGTCGCAAATTTTAATTACGCCAGGTATTGCCTTTTCTATAGTAAATTATTCAAAAAATAATTTTTTACTGTCTCAAATTTTAATTAGGCCAGGGATTGCTTTTCTATAGTAAATTTTGCAAAAAATAATTTTTTAGTGTCGCAAATTTTAACTACGCCAGGGATTGCCTTTTCTATAGTAAATTATTCAAAAAATAATTTTTTACTGTCTCAAATTTTAATTACGCCAGGGATTGCTTTTCTATAGTAAATTTTGCAAAAAATAATTTTTACTGTCTCAAATTTTAATTACGCCAGGGATTGCCTTTTCTATAGTAAATTATTCAAAAATTCATTTTTTACTGTCTCAAATTTTAATTACGCCAGGGATTGCCTTTTCTATAGTAAATTTTGCAAAAAATAATTTTTACTGTCTCAAATTTTAATTACGCCAGGGATTTCCTTTTCTATAGTAAATTATTCAAAAATTCATTTTTTACTGTCTCAAATTTTAATTACGCCAGGATTGCCTTTTCTATAGTAAATTTTGCAAAAAATAATTTTTACTCTCTCAAATTTTAATTACGCCAGGGATTTCCTTTTCTATAGTAAATTATTCAAAAATTCATTTTTTACTGTCTCAAATTTTAATTACGCCAGGGATTGCCTTTTCTTTAGTAAATTATTCAAAAAATAATTTTTTACTGTCGCAAATTATAATTACGCCAGGGATTGCCTTTTCTATAGTAAATTATTCAAAAAATAATTTTTTACTGTCGCAAATTTTAATTACGCCAGGGATTGCCTTTTCTATAGTAAATTATTCAAAAAATAATTTTTTTAGCGTCGCAAATTTTAATTACGCCAGGGATTGCCTTTTCTATAGTAAATTATTCAAAAAATAATTTTTTACTGTCTCAAATTTTAATTACGCCAGGGATTGCCTTTTCTATAGTAAATTATTCAAAAATTCTTTTTTTACTGTTGCAAATTTTAAATACGCCAGGGATTGCCTTTTCTATAGTAAATTTTGCAAAAAGTAATTTTTACTGTCTCAAATTTTAATTACGCCAGGGATTGCCTTTTCTATAGTAAATTATTCAAAAAATAATTTTTTACTGTCGCAAATTATAATTACGCCAGGGATTGCCTTTTCTATAGTAAATTGTTCAAAAAATAATTTTTTACTGTCGCAAATTATAATTACGCCAGGGATTTCCTTTTCTATAGTAAATTATTCAAAAATTCATTTTTTACTGTCTCAAATTTTAATTACGCCAGGGATTGCCTTTTCTATAGTAAATAATTCAAAAAATAATTTTTTACTGTCGCAAATTATAATTACGCCAGGGATTGCCTTTTCTATAGTAAATTATTCAAAAAATAATTTTTTACTGTCGCAAATTTTAATTGCGCCAGGGATTGCCTTTTCTATAGTAAATTATTCAAAAAATAATTTTTTAGCGTCGCAAATTTTAATTACGCCAGGGATTGCCTTTTCTATAGTAAATTATTCAAAAATTAATTTTTTACTGTCTCAAATTTTAATTACGCCAGGGATTGCCTTTTCTATAGTAAATTATTCAAAAATTCATTTTTTACTGTTGCAAATTTTAAATACGCCAGGGATTGCCTTTTCTATAGTAAATTTTGCAAAAAGTAATTTTTACTGTCTCAAATTTTAATTACGCCAGGGATTGCCTTTTCTATAGTAAATTATTCAAAAAAATAATTTTTTACTGTCGCAAATTATAATTACGCCAGGGATTGCCTTTTCTGTAGTAAATTATTCAAAAAATAATTTTTTACTGTCGCAAATTATAATTGCGCCAGGGATTGCCTTTTCTATAGTAAATTTTGCAAAAAATAATTGTTTAGTGTCGCAAATTTTAATTACGCCAGGGATTGCCTTTTCTATAGTAAATTATTCAAAAAATAATTTTTTACTGTCTCAAATTTTAATTACGCCAGAGATTGTTTTTTCTATAGTAAATTTTGCAAAAAATAATTGTTTAGTGTCGCAAGTTTTAATTACGCCAGGGATTGCCTTTTCTATAGTAAATTATTCAAAAAATAATTTTTTACTGTCTCAAATTTTAATTACGTCAGGGATTGCCTTTTCTATAGTAAATTATTCAAAAAATAATTTTTTAGTGTCGCAAATTTTAATTACGCCAGGGATTGCCATTTCTATAGTAAATTATTCAAAAAATAATTTTTTACTGTTGCAAATTTTAAATACGCCAGTGATTGCCTTTTCTATAGTAAATTTTGCAAAAAATAATTTTTACTGTCTCAAATTTTAATTACGCCAGGGATTGCCTTTTCTATAGTAAATTTAGCAAAAAATAGTTGTTTAGTGTCTCAAATTTTAAATACGCCAGGGATTGCCTTTTCTATAGTAAATTATTCAAAAAATAATTTTCACTGTCTCAAATTTTAATTACGCCAGGGATTGCCTTTTCTATAGTAAATTTTGCAAAAAATAATTTTTACTGTCTCAAATTTTAATTACGCCAGGGTTTGCCTTTTCTATAGTAAATTATTCAAAAAATAATTGTTTAGTGTCGCAAATTTTAATTAC
>CAWVNZ010000677.1:0-28000 GCA_963930735.1 Dioctria linearis
TTTATTGTCGCAAATTTTAATTACGCCAGGGATTGCCTTTTCTATTGTAAATTTTTCAAAAAATAATTTTCTACTGTCGCAAATTTTAATTACGCCAGGGATTGCCTTTTCTATATTAAATTATTCAAAAAATAATTTTTTACTGTCGCAAATTTTAATTGAGCCAGGGATTGCCTTTTCTACAGTAAATTTTTCAAAAAATACTTTTTTACTGCCGCAAATTTCAAATCCGCCAGGGATTGCCTTTTCTATAGTAAATTTTTCACAAATTAATTATCTACTGTCGCAAATTTTAAATACGCCAGGGATTGCCTTTTCTATAGTAAATTTTTCAAAAATTAGTTTTTTACTGTCGCAAATTTTAATTGCTCCAGGGATTGCCTTTTCTATAGTAAATTTTTCAAAAAATAATTTTCTACTGTCGCAAATTTTAAATACGCCAGGGATTGCCTTTTCTATAGTAAATTTTGCAAAAAATAATTTTTTACTCTCGCAAATTTTAGTTACGCCAGGGATTGCCTTTTCTACAGTAAATTTTTCAAAAACTAATTTTTTACTGTCGCAAATTTTAATTGCGCCAGGGATTGCCTTTTCTATAGTAAATTTTTCAAAAATTAATTTTTTACTGTCGCAAATTTTAATTACGCCAGGGATTGCCTTTTCTATAGTAAATTTTTCAAAAATTAATTTTTTACTGTCGCAAATTTTAATTGCGCCAGGGATTGCCTTTTCTATAGTAAATTTTTCAAAAATTAATTTTTTACTGTCGCAAATTTTAAATACGCCAGGGATTGCTTTTTCTATAGTAAATTTTGCAAAAAATAATTTTCTACTGTCGCAAATTTTAATTACGCCAGGGATTGGCTTTTCTATAGTAAATTTTTCAAAAATTAATTTTTTACTGTCGCAAATTTTAAATACGCCAAGGATTGCCTTTTCTATAGTAAATTTTTCAAAAAGTAATTTTTTACTGTCGCAAATTTTAATTACGCCAGGGATTGCCTTTTCTATAGTAAATTTTTCAAATATTAATTTTTTACTGTCGCAAATTTTAATTGCGCCAGGGATTGCCTTTTCTATAGTAAATTTTTCAAAAATTAATTTTTTACTGTCGCAAATTTTAAATACGCCAGGGATTGCCTTTTCTATAGTAAATTTTTCAAAAAATAATTTTCTACTGTCGCAAATTTTAAATACGCCAGGGATTGCCTTTTCTATAGTAAATTTTGCAAAAAATAATTTTTTACTCTCGCAAATTTTAGTTACGCCAGGGATTGCCTTTTCTACAGTAAATTTTTCAAAAACTAATTTTTTACTGTCGCAAATTTTAATTACGCCAGGGATTGCCTTTTCTATAGTAAATTTTTCAAAAAATAATTTTTTATTGTCGCAAATTTTAATTACGCCAGGGATTGCCATTTCTATAGTAAATTTTTCAAAAAATAATTTTCTACTGTCGCAAATTTTAATTACGCCAGGGATTGCCTTTTCTATAGTAAATTATTCAAAAAATAATTTTTTACTGTCGCAAATTTTAATTGAGCCAGGGATTGCGTTTTCTACAGTAAATTTTTCAAAAAATAATTTTTTACTGTCGCAAATTTTAATTGCGCCAGGGATTGCCTTTTCTATAGTAAATTTTTCAAAAAATAATTTTCTACTGTCGCAAATTTTAATTGCGCCAGGGATTGCCTTTTCTACAGTAAATTTTTCAAAAAATACTTTTTTACTGTCGCAAATTTCAAATCCGCCAGGGATTGCCTTTTCTATAGTAAATTTTTCACAAATTAATTTTCTACTGTCGCAAATTTTAAATACGCCAGGGATTGCCTTTTCTATAGTAAATTTTTCAAAATTAATTTTTTACTGTCACAAATTTTAATTGCGCCAGGGATTGCCTTTTCTATAGTAAATTTTTCAAAAATTAATTTTTTACTGTCGCAAATTTTAAATACGCCAGGGATTGCCTTTTCTATAGTAAATTTTTCAAAAATTAATTTTTTACTGTCGCAAATTTTAAATACGCCAGGGATTGCCTTTTCTATAGTAAATTTTGCAAAAAATAATTTTCCACTGCTGCAAATTTTAAATACGCCAGGGATTGCCTTTTCTATAGTAAATTTTGCAAAAAATAAATTTTTCTGTCGCAAATTTTAATTGCGCCAGGGATTGCCTTTTCTATAGTAAATTTATCAAAAAATAATTTTCTACTCTCGCAAATTTTAATTGCGCCAGAGATTGCCTTTTCTATAGTAAATTATTCAAAAAATAATTTTTTACTGTCGCAAATTTTAAATACGACAGAGATTGCCTTTTCTATAGTAAATTATTCCAAAAATATTTTTTTACTGTCGCAAATTTTAATTACGCCAGGGATTGCCTTTTCTATAGTAAATTTTTCAAAAATTAATTTTTTACTGTCGCAAATTTTAATTGCGCCAGGGATTGCCTTTTCTATAGTAAATTTTTCAAAAATTAATTTTTTACTGTCGCAAATTTTAAATACGCCAGGGATTGCCTTTTCTATAGTAAATTTTTCAAAAAATAATTTTCTACTGTCGCAAATTTTAAATACGCCAGGGATTGCCTTTTCTATAGTAAATTTTGCAAAAAATAATTTTTTACTCTCGCAAATTTTAGTTACGCCAGGGATTGCCTTTTCTACAGTAAATTTTTCAAAAACTAATTTTTTACTGTCGCAAATTTTAATCACGCCAGGGATTGCCTTTTCTATAGTAAATTTTTCAAAAAATAATTTTTTATTGTCGCAAATTTTAATTACGCCAGGGATTGCCTTTTCTATTGTAAATTTTTCAGAAAATAATTTTCTACTGTCGCAAATTTTAATTACGCCAGGGATTGCCTTTTCTATATTAAATTATTCAAAAAATAATTTTTTACTGTCGCAAATTTTAATTGAGCCAGGGATTGCCTTTTCTACAGTAAATTTTTCAAAAAATACTTTTTTACTGTCGCAAATTTCAAATCCGCCAGGGATTGCCTTTTCTATAGTAAATTTTTCACAAATTAATTATCTACTGTCGCAAATTTTAAATACGCCAGGGATTGCCTTTTCTATAGTAAATTTTTCAAAAATTAATTTTTTACTGTCGCAAATTTTAATTGCGCCAGGGATTGCATTTTCTATAGTAAATTTTTCAAAAAATAATTTTCTACTGTCGCAATTTTTAATTGCGCCAGGAATTGCCTTTTCTACAGTAAATTTTTCAAAAAATACTTTTTTACTGTCGCAAATTTCAAATCCGCCAGGGATTGCCTTTTCTATAGTAAATTTTTCACAAATTAATTTTCTACTGTCGCAAATTTTAAATACGCCAGGGATTGCCTTTTCTATAGTAAATTTTTCAAAAATTAATTTTTTACTGTCGCAAATTTTAAATACGCCAGGGATTGCCTTTTCTATAGTAAATTTTGCAAAAAATAATTTTTTACTGTCGCAAATTTTAATTGCGCCAGGGATTGCCTTTTCTATAGTAAATTTTTCAAAAATTAATTTTTTACTGTCGCAAATTTTAATTAAGCCAGGGATTGCATTTTCTATAGTAAATTTTTCAAAAATTAATTTTTTACTGTCGCAAATTTTAATTGCGCCAGGGATTGCCTCTTCTATAGTAAATTTTTCAAAAATTAATTTTTTACTGTCGCAAATTTTAAATACGCCATGGATTGCCTTTTCTATAGTAAATTTTTCAAAAATTAATTTTCTACTGTCGCAAATTTTAATTACGCCAGGGATTGGCTTTTCTATAGTAAATTTTTCAAAAATTAATTTTTTACTGTCGCAAATTTTAAATACGCCAAGGATTGCCTTTTCTATAGTAAATTTTTCAAAAATTAATTTTTTACTGTCGCAAATTTTAATTGCGCCAGGGATTGCCTTTTCTATAGTAAATTTTTCAAAAAATAATTTTCTACTGTCGCAAATTTTAATTGCGCCAGGGATTGCCTTTTCTACAGTAAATTTTTCAAAAAATACTTTTTTACTGTCGCAAATTTCAAATCCGCCAGGGATTGCCTTTCTATAGTAAATTTTTCACAAATTAATTTTCTACTGTCGCAAATTTTAAATACGCCAGGGATTGCCTTTTCTGTAGTAAATTTTTCAAAAATTAATTTTTTACTGTCGCAAATTTTAAATACGCCAGGGATTGCCTTTTCTATAGTAAATTTTGCAAAAAATAATTTTTTACTGTCGCAAATTTTAATTGCGCCAGGGATTGCCTTTTCTATAGTAAATTTTTCAAAAATTAATTTTTTACTGTCGCAAATTTTAATTAAGCCAGGGACTGCATTTTCTATAGTAAATTTTTCAAAAATTAATTTTTTACTGTCGCAAATTTTAATTGCGCCAGGGATTGCCTCTTCTATAGTAAATTTTTCAAAAATTAATTTTTTACTGTCGCAAATTTTAAATACGCCAGGAATTGCCTTTTCTATAGTAAATTTTGCAAAAAATAATTTTCTACTGTCGCAAATTTTAATTACGCCAGGGATTGGCTTTTCTATAGTATATTTTTCAAAAATTAATTTTTTACTGTCGCAAATTTTAAATACGCCAAGGATTGCCTTTTCTATAGTAAATTTTTCAAAAAGTAATTTTTTATTGTCGCAAATTTTAATTACGCCAGGGATTGCCTTTTCTATAGTAAATTTTTCAAAAATTAATTTTTTACTGTCGCAAATTTTAATTGCGCCAGGGATTGCCTTTTCTATAGTAAATTTTTCAAAAATTAATTTTTTACTGTCGCAAATTTTAAATACGCCAGGGATTGCCTTTTCTATAGTAAATTTTTCAAAAAATAATTTTCTACTGTCGCAAATTTTAAATACGCCAGGGATTGCCTTTTTATAGTAAATTTTGCAAAAAATAATTTTTTACTCTCGCAAATTATAGTTACGCCAGGGATTGCCTTTTCTACAGTAAATTTTTCAAAAACTAATTTTTTACTGTCGCAAATTTTAATTACGCCAGGGATTGCCTTTTCTATAGTAAATTTTTCAAAAAATAATTTTTTATTGTCGCAAATTTTAATTACGCCAGGGATTGCCATTTCTATAGTAAATTTTTCAAAAAATAATTTTCTACTGTCGCAAATTTTAATTACGCCAGGGATTGCCTTTTCTATAGTAAATTATTCAAAAAATAATTTTTTACTGTCGCAAATTTTAATTTAGCCAGGGATTGCGTTTTCTACAGTAAATTTTTCAAAAAATAATTTTTTACTGTCGCAAATTTTAATTGCGCCAGGCTTTGCCTTTTCTATAGTAAATTTTTCAAAAAATAATTTTCTACTGTCGCAAATTTTAATTGCGCCAGGGATTGCCTTTTCTACAGTAAATTTTTCAAAAAATACTTTTTTACTGTCGCAAATTTCAAATCCGCCAGGGATTGCCTTTTCTATAGTAAATTATTCCAAAAATATTTTTTTACTGTCGCAAATTTTAATTACGCCAGGGATTGCCTTTTCTATAGTAAATTTTTCAAAAATTAATTTTTTACTGTCGCAAATTTTAATTGCGCCAGGGATTGCCTTTTCTATAGTAAATTTTTCAAAAATTAATTTTTTACTGTCGCAAATTTTAAATACGCCAGGGATTGCCTTTTCTATAGTAAATTTTTCAAAAAATAATTTTCTACTGTCGCAAATTTTAAATACGCCAGGGATTGCCTTTTCTATAGTAAATTTTGCAAAAAATAATTTTTTACTCTCGCAAATTTTAGTTACGCCAGGGATTGCCTTTTCTACAGTAAATTTTTCAAAAACTAATTTTTTACTGTCGCAAATTTTAATTACGCCAGGGATTGCCTTTTCTATAGTAAATTTTTCAAAAAATAATTTTTTATTGTCGCAAATTTTAATTACGCCAGGGATTGCCTTTTCTATTGTAAATTTTTCAGAAAATAATTTTCTACTGTCGCAAATTTTAATTACGCCAGGGATTGCCTTTTCTATATTAAATTATTCAAAAAATAATTTTTTTACTCTCGCAAATTTTAATTGAGCCAGGGATTGCCTTTTCTACAGTAAATTTTTCAAAAAATACTTTTTTACTGTCGCAAATTTCAAATCCGCCAGGGATTGCTTTTCTATAGTAAATTTTTCACAAATTAATTATCTACTGTCGCAAATTTTAAATACGCCAGGGATTGCCTTTTCTATAGTAAATTTTTCAAAAATTAATTTTTTACTGTCGCGAATTTTAATTGCGCCAGGGATTGCCTTTTCTATAGTAAATTTTTCAAAAAATAATTTTCTACTGTCGCAAATTTTAATTGCGCCAGGGATTGCCTTTTCTACAGTAAATTTTTCAAAAAATACTTTTTTACTCTCGCAAATTTCAAATCCGCCAGGGATTGCCTTTTCTATAGTAAATTTTTCACAAATTAATTTTCTACTGTCGCAAATTTTAAATACGCCAGGGATTGCCTTTTCTATAGTAAATTTTTCAAAAATTAATTTTTTACTGTCGCAAATTTTAAATACGCCAGGGATTGCCTTTTCTATAGTAAATTTTGCAAAAAATAATTTTTTACTGTCGCAAATTTTAATTGCGCCAGGGATTGCCTTTTCTATAGTAAATTTTTCAAAAATTAATTTTTTACTGTCGCAAATTTTAATTAAGCCAGGGATTGCATTTTCTATAGTAAATTTTTCAAAAAATAATTTTCTACTGTCGCAAATTTTAAATACGCCAGGGATTGCCTTTTCTATAGTAAATTTTGCAAAAAATAATTTTTTACTCTCGCAAATTTTAGTTACGCCAGGGATTGCCTTTTCTACAGTAAATTTTTCAAAAACTAATTTTTTACTGTCGCAAATTTTAATTACGCCAGGGATTGCCTTTTCTATAGTAAATTTTTCAAAAAATAATTTTTTATTGTCGCAAATTTTAATTACGCCAGGGATTGCCTTTTCTATTGTAAATTTTTCAGAAAATAATTTTCTACTGTCGGAAATTTTAATTACGCCAGGGATTGCCTTTTCTATATTAAATTATTCAAAAAATAATTTTTTACTGTCGCAAATTTTAATTGAGCCAGGGATTGCCTTTTCTACAGTAAATTTTTCAAAAAATACTTTTTTACTGTCGCAAATTTCAAATCCGCCAGGGATTGCCTTTTCTATAGTAAATTTTTCACAAATTAATTATCTACTGTCGCAAATTTTAAATACGCCAGGGATTGCCTTTTCTATAGTAAATTTTTCAAAAATTAATTTTTTACTGTCGCAAATTTTAATTGCGCCAGGGATTGCCTTTTCTATAGTAAATTTTTCAAAAAATAATTTTCTACTGTCGCAAATTTTAATTGCGCCAGGGATTGCCTTTTCTACAGTAAATTTTTCAAAAAATACTTTTTTACTCTCGCAAATTTCAAATCCGCCAGGGATTGCCTTTTCTATAGTAAATTTTTCAAAAATTAATTTTTTACTGTCGCAAATTTTAAATACGCCAGGGATTGCCTTTTCTATAGTAAATTTTTCAAAAAATAATTTTCTACTGTCGCAAATTTTAAATACGCCAGGGATTGCCTTTTCTATAGTAAATTTTGCAAAAAATAATTTTTATCCTCTCGCAAATTTTAGTTACGCCAGGGATTGCCTTTTCTACAGTAAATTTTTCAAAAACTAATTTTTTACTGTCGCAAATTTTAATTACGTCAGGGATTGCCTTTTCTATAGTAAATTTTTCAAAAAATAATTTTTTATTGTCGCAAATTTTAATTACGCCAGGGATTGCCTTTTCTATTGTAAATTTTTCAAAAAATAATTTTCTACTGTGGCAAATTTTAATTACGCCAGGGATTGCCTTTTCTATATTAAATTATTCAAAAAATAATTTTTTACTGTCGCAAATTTAAATTGAGCCAGGGATTGCCTTTTCTACAGTAAATTTTTCAAAAAATACTTTTTTACTGTCGCAAATTTCAAATCCGCCAGGGATTGCCTTTTCTATAGTAAATTTTTCACAAATTAATTATCTACTGTCGCAAATTTTAAATACGCCAGGGATTGCCTTTTCTATAGTAAATTTTTCAAAAATTAGTTTTTTACTGTCGCAAATTTTAATTGCGCCAGGGATTGCCTTTTCTATAGTAAATTTTTCAAAAAATAATTTTCTACTGTCGCAAATTTTAAATACGCCAGGGATTGCCTTTTCTATAGTAAATTTTGCAAAAAATAATTTTTTACTCTCGCAAATTTTAGTTACGCCAGGGATTGCCTTTTCTACAGTAAATTTTTCAAAAACTAATTTTTTACTGTCGCAAATTTTAATTGCGCCAGGGATTGCCTTTTCTATAGTAAATTTTTCAAAAATTAATTTTTTACTGTCGCAAATTTTAATTACGCCAGGGATTGCCTTTTCTATAGTAAATTTTTCAAAAATTAATTTTTTACTGTCGCAAATTTTAATTGCGCCAGGGATTGCCTTTTCTATAGTAAATTTTTCAAAAATTAATTTTTTACTGTCGCAAATTTTAAATACGCCAGGGATTGCCTTTTCTATAGTAAATTTTGCAAAAAATAATTTTCTACTGTCGCAAATTTTAATTACGCCAGGGATTGGCTTTTCTATAGTAAATTTTTCAAAAATTAATTTTTTACTGTCGCAAATTTTAAATACGCCAAGGATTGCCTTTTCTATAGTAAATTTTTCAAAAAGTAATTTTTTACTGTCGCAAATTTTAATTACGCCAGGGATTGCCTTTTCTATAGTAAATTTTTCAAAAATTAATTTTTTACTGTCGCAAATTTTAATTGCGCCAGGGATTGCCTTTTCTATAGTAAATTTTTCAAAAATTAATTTTTACTGTCGCAAATTTTAAATACGCCAGGGATTGCCTTTTCTATAGTAAATTTTTCAAAAAATAATTTTCTACTGTCGCAAATTTTAAATACGCCAGGGATTGCCTTTTCTATAGTAAATTTTGCAAAAAATAATTTTTTACTCTCGCAAATTTTAGTTACGCCAGGGATTGCCTTTTCTACAGTAAATTTTTCAAAAACTAATTTTTTACTGTCGCAAATTTTAATTACGCCAGGGATTGCCTTTTCTATAGTAAATTTTTCAAAAAATAATTTTTTATTGTCGCAAATTTTAAATACGCCAGGGATTGCCATTTCTATAGTAAATTTTTCAAAAAATAATTTTCTACTGTCGCAAATTTTAATTACGCCAGGGATTGCCTTTTCTATAGTAAATTATTCAAAAAATAATTTTTTACTGTCGCAAATTTTAATTGAGCCAGGGATTGCGTTTTCTACAGTAAATTTTTCAAAAAATAATTTTTTACTGTCGCAAATTTTAATTGCGCCAGGGATTGCCTTTTCTATAGTAAATTTTTCAAAAATAATTTTCTACTGTCGCAAATTTTAATTGCGCCAGGGATTGCCTTTTCTACAGTAAATTTTTTCAAAAAATACTTTTTTACTGTCGCAAATTTCAAATCCGCCAGGGATTGCCTTTTCTATAGTAAATTTTTCACAAATTAATTTTCTACTGTCGCAAATTTTAAATACGCCAGGGATTGCCTTTTCTATAGTAAATTTTTCAAAAATTAATTTTTTACTGTCACAAATTTTAATTGCGCCAGGGATTGCCTTTTCTATAGTAAATTTTTCAAAAATTAATTTTTTACTGTCGCAAATTTTAAATACGCCAGGGATTGCCTTTTCTATAGTAAATTTTTCAAAAATTAATTTTTTACTGTCGCAAATTTTAAATACGCCAGGGATTGCCTTTTCTATAGTAAATTTTGCAAAAAATAATTTTCCACTGCTGCAAATTTTAAATACGCCAGGGATTGCCTTTTCTATAGTAAATTTTGCAAAAAATAAATTTTACTGTCGCAAATTTTAATTGCGCCAGGGATTGCCTTTTCTATAGTAAATTTATCAAAAAATAATTTTCTACTCTCGCAAATTTTAATTGCGCCAGAGATTGCCTTTTCTATAGTAAATTATTCAAAAAATAATTTTTTACTGTCGCAAATTTTAAATACGCCAGAGATTGCCTTTTCTATAGTAAATTATTCCAAAAATATTTTTTTACTGTCGCAAATTTTAATTACGCCAGGGATTGCCTTTTCTATAGTAAATTTTTCAAAAATTAATTTTTTACTGTCGCAAATTTTAATTGCGCCAGGGATTGCCTTTTCTATAGTAAATTTTTCAAAAATTAATTTTTAACTGTCGCAAATTTTAAATACGCCAGGGATTGCCTTTTCTATAGTAAATTTTTCAAAAAATAATTTTCTACTGTCGCAAATTTTAAATACGCCAGGGATTGCCTTTTCTATAGTAAATTTTGCAAAAAATAATTTTTTACTCTCGCAAATTTTAGTTACGCCAGGGATTGCCTTTTCTACAGTAAATTTTTCAAAAACTAATTTTTTACTGTCGCAAATTTTAATTACGCCAGGGATTGCCTTTTCTATAGTAAATTTTTCAAAAAATAATTTTTTATTGTCGCAAATTTTAATTACGCCAGGGATTGCCTTTTCTATTGTAAATTTTTCAGAAAATAATTTTCTACTGTCGCAAATTTTAATTACGCCAGGGATTGCCTTTTCTATATCAAATTATTCAAAAAATAATTTTTTACTGTCGCAAATTTTAATTGAGCCAGGGATTGCCTTTTCTACAGTAAATTTTTCAAAAAATACTTTTTTACTGTCGCAAATTTCAAATCCGCCAGGGATTGCCTTTTCTATAGTAAATTTTTCACAAATTAATTATCTACTGTCGCAAATTTTAAATACGCCAGGGATTGCCTTTTCTATAGTAAATTTTTCAAAAATTAATTTTTTACTGTCGCAAATTTTAATTGCGCCAGGGATTGCCTTTTCTATAGTAAATTTTTCAAAAAATAATTTTCTACTGTCGCAAATTTTAATTGCGCCAGGGATTGCCTTTTCTACAGTAAATTTTTCAAAAAATACTTTTTTATTGTCGCAAATTTCAAATCCGCCAGGGATTGCTTTTCTATAGTAAATTTTTCACAAATTAATTTTCTACTGTCGCAAATTTTAAATACGCCAGGGATTGCCTTTTCTATAGTAAATTTTTCAAAAATTAATTTTTTACTGTCGCAAATTTTAAATACGCCAGGGATTGCCTTTTCTATAGTAAATTTTGCAAAAAATAATTTTTTACTGTCGCAAATTTTAATTGCGCCAGGGATTGCCTTTTCTATAGTAAATTTTTCAAAAATTAATTTTTTACTATCGCAAATTTTAATTAAGCCAGGGATTGCATTTTCTATAGTAAATTTTTCAAAAATTAATTTTTTACTGTCGCAAATTTTAATTGCGCCAGGGTTGCCTCTTCTATAGTAAATTTTTCAAAAATTAATTTTTTACTGTCGCAAATTTTAAATACGCCAGGGATTGCCTTTTCTATAGTAAATTTTTCAAAAATTAATTTTCTACTGTCGCAAATTTTAATTACGCCAGGGATTGGCTTTTCTATAGTAAATTTTTCAAAAATTAATTTTTTACTGTCGCAAATTTTAAATACGCCAAGTATTGCCTTTTCTATAGTAAATTTTTCAAAAATTAATTTTTTACTGTCGCAAATTTTAATTGCGCCAGGGATTGCCTTTTCTATAGTAAATTTTTCAAAAAAAAATTTTCTACTGTCGCAAATTTTAATTGCGCCAGGGTTTGCCTTTTCTACAGTAAATTTTTCAAAAAATACTTTTTTACTGTCGCAAATTTCAAATCCGCCAGGGATTGCCTTTTCTATAGTAAATTTTTCACAAATTAATTTTCTACTGTCGCAAATTTTAAATACGCCAGGGATTGCCTTTTCTATAGTAAATTTTTCAAAAATTAATTTTTTACTGTCGCAAATTTTAAATACGCCAGGGATTGCCTTTTCTATAGTAAATTTTGCAAAAAATAATTTTTTACTGTCGCAAATTTTAATTGCGCCAGGGATTGCCTTTTCTATAGTAAATTTTTCAAAAATTAATTTTTTACTGTCGCAAATTTTAATTAAGCCAGGGATTGCATTTTCTATAGTAAATTTTTCAAAAATTAATTTTTTACTGTCGCAAATTTTAATTGCGCCAGGGATTGCCTCTTCTATAGTAAATTTTTCAAAAATTAATTTTTTACTGTCGCAAATTTTAAATACGCCAGGAATTGCCTTTTCTATAGTAAATTTTGCAAAAAATAATTTTCTACTGTCGCAAATTTTAATTACGCCAGGGATTGGCTTTTCTATAGTAAATTTTTCAAAAATTAATTTTTTACTGTCGCAAATTTTAAATACGCCAAGGATTGCCTTTTCTATAGTAAATTTTTCAAAAAGTAATTTTTTATTGTCGCAAATTTTAATTACGCCAGGGATTGCCTTTTCTATAGTAAATTTTTCAAAAATTAATTTTTTACTGTCGCAAATTTTAATTGCGCCAGGGATTGCCTTTTCTATAGTAAATTTTTCAAAAATTAATTTTTTACTGTCGCAAATTTTAAATACGCCAGGGATTGCCTTTTCTATAGTAAATTTTTCAAAAAATAATTTTCTACTGTCGCAAATTTTAAATACGCCAGGGATTGCCTTTTTATAGTAAATTTTGCAAAAAATAATTTTTTACTCTCGCAAATTTTAGTTACGCCAGGGATTGCCTTTTCTACAGTAAATTTTTCAAAAACTAATTTTTTACTGTCGCAAATTTTAATTACGCCAGGGATTGCCTTTTCTATAGTAAATTTTTCAAAAAATAATTTTTTATTGTCGCAAATTTTAATTACGCCAGGGATTGCCATTTCTATAGTAAATTTTTCAAAAAATAATTTTCTACTGTCGCAAATTTTAATTACGCCAGGGTTTGCCTTTTCTATAGTAAATTATTCAAAAAATAATTTTTTACTGTCGCAATTTTTAATTTAGCCAGGGATTGCGTTTTCTACAGTAAATTTTTCAAAAAATAATTTTTTACTGTCGCAAATTTTAATTGCGCCAGGCATTGCCTTTTCTATAGTAAATTTTTCAAAAAATAATTTTCTACTGTCGCAAATTTTAATTGCGCCAGGGATTGCCTTTTCTACAGTAAATTTTTCAAAAAATACTTTTTTACTGTCGCAAATTTCAAATCCGCCAGGGATTGCCTTTTCTATAGTAAATTATTCCAAAAATATTTTTTTACTGTCGCAAATTTTAATTACGCCAGGGATTGCCTTTTCTATAGTAAATTTTTCAAAAATTAATTTTTTACTGTCGCAAATTTTAATTGCGCCAGGGATTGCCTTTTCTATAGTAAATTTTTCAAAAATTAATTTTTTACTGTCGCAAATTTTAAATACGCCAGGGTTTGCCTTTTCTATAGTAAATTTTTCAAAAAATAATTTTCTACTGTCGCAAATTTTAAATACGCCAGGGATTGCCTTTTCTATAGTAAATTTTGCAAAAAATAATTTTTTACTCTCGCAAATTTTAGTTACGCCAGGGATTGCCTTTTCTACAGTAAATTTTTCAAAAACTAATTTTTTACTGTCGCAAATTTTAATTACGCCAGGGATTGCCTTTTCTATAGTAAATTTTTCAAAAAATAATTTTTTATTGTCGCAAATTTTAATTACGCCAGGGATTGCCTTTTCTATTGTAAATTTTTCAGAAAATAATTTTCTACTGTCGCAAATTTTAATTACGCCAGGGATTGCCTTTTCTATATTAAATTATTCAAAAAATAATTTTTTACTGTCGCAAATTTTAATTGAGCCAGGGATTGCCTTTTCTACAGTAAATTTTTCAAAAAATACTTTTTTACTGTCGCAAATTTCAAATCCGCCAGGGATTGCCTTTTCTATAGTAAATTTTTCACAAATTAATTATCTACTGTCGCAAATTTTAAATACGCCAGGGATTGCCTTTTCTATAGTAAATTTTTCAAAAATTAATTTTTTACTGTCGCAAATTTTAATTGCGCCAGGGATTGCCTTTTCTATAGTAAATTTTTCAAAAAATAATTTTCTACTGTCGCAAATTTTAATTGCGCCAAGGATTGCCTTTTCTACAGTAAATTTTTCAAAAAATACTTTTTTACTCTCGCAAATTTCAAATCCGCCAGGGATTGCCTTTTCTATAGTAAATTTTTCACAAATTAATTTTCTACTGTCGCAAATTTTAAATACGCCAGGGATTGCCTTTTCTATAGTAAATTTTTCAAAAATTAATTTTTTACTGTCGCAAATTTTAAATACGCCAGGGATTGCCTTTTCTATAGTAAATTTTGCAAAAAATAATTTTTTACTGTCGCAAATTTTAATTGCGCCAGGGATTGCCTTTTCTATAGTAAATTTTTCAAAAATTAATTTTTTACTGTCGCAAATTTTAATTAAGCCAGGGATTGCATTTTCTATAGTAAATTTTTCAAAAATTAATTTTTTACTGTCGCAAATTTTAATTGCGCCAGGGATTGCCTCTTCTATAGTAAATTTTTCAAAAATTAATTTTTTACTGTCGCAAATTTTAAATACGCCAGTGATTGCCTTTTCTATAGTAAATTTTTCAAAAATTAATTTTCTACTGTCGCAAATTTTAATTACGCCAGGGATTGGCTTTTCTATAGTAAATTTTTCAAAAATTAATTTTTTACTGTCGCAAATTTTAAATACGCCAAGGATTGCCTTTTCTATAGTAAATTTTTCAAAAATTAATTTTTTACTGTCGCAAATTTTAATTGCGCCAGGGATTGCCTTTTCTATAGTAAATTTTTCAAAAAATAATTTTCTACTGTCGCAAATTTTAATTGCGCCAGGGATTGCCTTTTCTACAGTAAATTTTTCAGAAAATACTTTTTTACTGTCGCAAATTTCAAATCCGCCAGGGATTGCCTTTTCTATAGTAAATTTTTCACAAATTAATTTTCTACTGTCGCAAATTTTAAATACGCCAGGGATTGCCTTTTCTATAGTAAATTTTTCAAAAATTAATTTTTTACTGTCGCAAATTTTAAATACGCCAGGGATTGCCTTTTCTATAGTAAATTTTGCAAAAAATAATTTTTTACTGTCGCAAATTTTAATTGCCCCAGGGATTGCCTTTTCTATAGTAAATTTTTCAAAAATTAATTTTTTACTGTCGCAAATTTTAATTAAGCCAGGGATTGCATTTTCTATAGTAAATTTTTCAAAAATTAATTTTTTACTGTCGCAAATTTTAATTGCGCCAGGGATTGCCTCTTCTATAGTAAATTTTTCAAAAATTAATTTTTTACTGTCGCAAATTTTAAATACGCCAGGAATTGCCTTTTCTATAGTAAATTTTGCAAAAAATAATTTTCTACTGTCGCAAATTTTAATTACGCCAGGGATTGGCTTTTCTATAGTAAATTTTTCAAAAATTAATTTTTTACTGTCGCAAATTTTAAATACGCCAAGGATTGCCTTTTCTATAGTAAATTTTTCAAAAAGTAATTTTTTATTGTCGCAAATTTTAATTACGCCAGGGATTGCCTTTTCTATAGTAAATTTTTCAAAAATTAATTTTTTACTGTCGCAAATTTTAATTGCGCCAGGGATTGCCTTTTCTATAGTAAATTTTTCAAAAATTAATTTTTTACTGTCGCAAATTTTAAATACGCCAGGGATTGCCTTTTCTATAGTAAATTTTTCAAAAAATAATTTTCTACTGTCGCAAATTTTAAATACGCCAGGGATTGCCTTTTTATAGTAAATTTTGCAAAAAATAATTTTTTACTCTCGCAAATTTTAGTTACGCCAGGGATTGCCTTTTCTACAGTAAATTTTTCAAAAACTAATTTTTTACTGTCGCAAATTTTAATTACGCCAGGGATTGCCTTTTCTATAGTAAATTTTTCAAAAAATAATTTTTTATTGTCGCAAATTTTAATTACGCCAGGGATTGCCATTTCTATAGAAAATTTTTCAAAAAATAATTTTCTACTGTCGCAAATTTTAATTACGCCAGGGCTTGCCTTTTCTATAGTAAATTATTCAAAAAATAATTTTTTACTGTCGCAAATTTTAATTTAGCCAGGGATTGCGTTTTTTACAGTAAATTTTTCAAAAAATAATTTTTTACTGTCGCAAATTTTAATTGCGCCAGGCATTGCCTTTTCTATAGTAAATTTTTCAAAAAATAATTTTCTACTGTCGCAAATTTTAATTGCGCCAGGGATTGCCTTTTCTACAGTAAATTTTTCAAAAAATACTTTTTTACTGTCGCAAATTTCAAATCCGCCAGGGATTGCCTTTTCTATAGTAAATTTTTCATAAATTAATTTTCTACTGTCGCAAATTTTAAATACGCCAGGGATTGCCTTTTCTATAGTAAATTTTTCAAAAATTAATTTTTTACTGTCACAAATTTTAATTGCGCCAGGGATTGCCTTTTCTATAGTAAATTTTTCAAAAATTAATTTTTTACTGTCGCAAATTTTAAATACGCCAGGGATTGCCTTTTCTATAGTAAATTTTTCAAAAATTAATTTTTTACTGTCGCAAATTTTAAATACGCCAGGGATTGCCTTTTCTATAGTAAATTTTGCAAAAAATAATTTTCCACTGCTGCAAATTTTAAATACGCCAGGGATTGCCTTTTCTATAGTAAATTTTGCAAAAAATAAATTTTACTGTCGCAAATTTTAATTGCGCCAGGGATTGCCTTTTCTATAGTAAATTTATCAAAAAATAATTTTCTACTCTCGCAAATTTTAATTGCGCCAGAGATTGCCTTTTCTATAGTAAATTATTCAAAAAATAATTTTTTACTGTCGCAAATTTTAAATACGCCAGAGATTGCCTTTTCTATAGTAAATTATTCCAAAAATAATTTTTTACTGTCGCAAATTTTAATTACGCCAGGGATTGCCTTTTCTATAGTAAATTTTTCAAAAAATAATTTTTTACTGTCGCAAATTTTAATTGCGCCAGGGATTGCCTTTTCTATAGTAAATTTTTCAAAAATTAATTTTTTACTGTCGCAAATTTTAAATACGCCAGGGATTGCCTTTTCTTTAGTAAATTTTTCAAAAAATAATTTTCTACTGTCGCAAATTTTAAATACGCCAGGGATTGCCTTTTCTATAGTAAATTTTGCAAAAAATAATTTTTTACTCTCGCAAATTTTAGTTACGCCAGGGATTGCCTTTTCTACAGTAAATTTTTCAAAAACTAATTTTTTACTGTCGCAAATTTTAATTACGCCAGGGATTGCATTTTCTATAGTAAATTTTTCAAAAAATTATTTTTTATTGTCGCAAATTTTAATTACGCCAGGGATTGCCTTTTCTATTGTAAATTTTTCAAAAAATAATTTTCTACTGTCGCAAATTTTAATTACGCCAGGGATTGCCTTTTCTATATTAAATTATTCAAAAAATAATTTTTTACTGTCGCAAATTTTAATTGAGCCAGGTATTGCCTTTTCTACAGTAAATTTTTCAAAAAATACTTTTTTACTGTCTCAAATTTCAAATCCGCCAGGGATTGCCTTTTCTATAGTAAATTTTTCACAAATTAATTATCTACTGTCGCAAATTTTAAATACGCCAGGGATTGCCTTTTTTATAGTAAATTTTTCAAAAATTAATTTTTTACTGTCGCAAATTTTAATTGCGCCAGGGATTGCCTTTTCTATAGTAAATTTTTCAAAAAATAATTTTCTACTGTCGCAAATTTTAAATACGCCAGGGATTGCCTTTTCTATAGTAAATTTTGCAAAAAATAATTTTTAACTCTCGCAAATTTTAGTTACGCCAGGGATTGCCTTTTCTACAGTAAATTTTTTACTGTCGTAAATTTTAATTGCGCCAGGGATTCCCTTTTCTATAGTAAATTTTTCAAAAATTAATTTTTTACTGTCGCAAATTTTAATTACGCCAGGGATTGCCTTTTCTATAGTAAATTTTTCAAAAATTAATTTTTAACTGTCGCAAATTTTAATTGCGCCAGGGATTGCCTTTTCTATAGTAAATTTTTCAAAAATTAATTTTTTACTGTCGCAAATTTTAAATACGCTAGGGATTGCCTTTTCTATAGTAAATTTTGCAAAAAATAATTTTCTACTGTCGCAAATTTTAATTACGCCAGGGATTGGCTTTTCTATAGTAAATTTTTCAAAAATTAATTTTTTACTGTCGCAAATTTTAAATACGCCAAGGATTGCCTTTTCTATAGTAAATTTTTCAAAAAGTAATTTTTTACTGTCGCAAATTTTAATTACGCCAGGGATTACATTTCTATAGTAAATTTTTCAAAAATTAATTTTTTACTGTCGGAAATTTTAATTGCGCCAGGGATTGCCTTTTCTATAGTAAATTTTTCAAAAATTAATTTTTAACTGTCGCAAATCTTAAATACGCCAGGGATTGCCTTTTCTATAGTAAATTTTTCAAAAAATAATTTTCTACTGTCCCAAATTTTAAATACGCCAGGGATTGCCTTTTCTATAGTAAATTTTGCAAAAAATAATTTTTTACTCTCGCAAATTTTAGTTACGCCAGGGATTGCCTTTTCTACAGTAAATTTTTCAAAAACTAATTTTTTACTGTCGCAAATTTTAATTACGCCAGGGATTGCCTTTTCTATAGTAAATTTTTCAAAAAATAATTTTTTATTGTCGCAAATTTTAATTACGCCAGGGATTGCCTTTTCTATTGTAAATTTTTCAAAAAATAATTTTCTACTGTCGCAAATTTTAATTACGCCAGGGATTGCCTTTTCTATATTAAATTATTCAAAAAATAATTTTTTACTGTCGCAAATTTTAATTGAGCCAGGGATTGCCTTTTCTACAGTAAATTTTTCAAAAAATACTTTTTTACTGTCGCAAATTTCAAATCCGCCAGGGATTGCCTTTTCTATAGTAAATTTTTCACAAATTAATTATCTACTGTCGCAAATTTTAAATACGCCAGGGATTGCCTTTTCTATAGTAAATTTTTCAAAAATTAATTTTTTACTGTCGCAAATTTTAATTGCGCCAGGGATTGCCTTTTCTATAGTAAATTTTTCAAAAAATAATTTTCTACTGTCGCAAATTTTAAATACGCCCAAAAAATAATTTTTTACTCTCGCAAATTTTAGTTACGCCAGGGATTGCCTTTTCTACAGTAAATTTTTCAAAAACTAATTTTTTACTGTCGCAAATTTTAATTGCGCCAGGATTGCCTCTTCTATAGTAAATTTTTCAAAAATTAATTTTTTACTGTCGCAAATTTTAATTACGCCAGGGATTGCCTTTTCTATAGTAAATTTTTCAAAAATTAATTTTTTACTGTCCGCAAATTTTAATTGCGCCAGGGATTGCCTTTTCTATAGTAAATTTTTCAAAAATTAATTTTTTACTGTCGCAAATTTTAAATACGCCAGGGATTGCCTTTTCTATAGTAAATTTTGCAAAAAAATAATTTTCTACTGTCGCAAATTTTAATTACGCCAGGGATTGGCTTTTCTATAGTAAATTTTTCAAAAATTAATTTTTTACTGTCGCAAATTTTAAATACGCCAAGGATTGCCTTTTCTATAGTAAATTTTTCAAAAAGTAATTTTTTACTGTCGCAAATTTTAATTACGCCAGGGATTGCCTTTTCTATAGTAAATTTTTCAAAAATTAATTTTTTACTGTCCGCAAATTTTAATTGCGCCAGGGATTGCCTTTTCTATAGTAAATTTTTCAAAAATTAATTTTTTACTGTCGCAAATTTTAAATACGCCAGGGATTGCCTTTTCTATAGTAAATTTTCAAAAAATAATTTTCTACTGTCGCAAATTTTAAATACGCCAGGGATTGCCTTCTCTATAGTAAATTTTGCAAAAAATAATTTTTTACTCTCGCAAATTTTAGTTACGCCAGGGATTGCCTTTTCTACAGTAAATTTTTCAAAAACTAATTTTTTACTGTCGCAAATTTTAATTGAGCCAGGGATTGCCTTTTCTACAGTAAATTTTTCAAAAAATACTTTTTTACTGTCGCAAATTTCAAATCCGCCAGGGATTGCCTTTTCTCTAGTAAATTTTTCACAAATTAATTATCTACTGTCGCAAATTTTAAATACGCCAGGGATTGCCTTTTCTATAGTAAATTTTTCAAAATTAATTTTTTACTGTCGCAAATTTTAATTGCGCCAGGGATTGCCTTTTCTATAGTAAATTTTTCAAAAATTAATTTTTTTACTGTCGCAAATTTTAAATACGCCAGGGATTGCCTTTTCTATAGTAAATTTTGCAAAAATAATTTTCTACTGTCGCAAATTTTAATTACGCCAGGGATTGGCTTTTCTATAGTAAATTTTTCAAAAATTAATTTTTTACTGTCGCAAATTTTAAATACGCCAAGGATTGCCTTTTCTATAGTAAATTTTTCAAAAAGTAATTTTTTACTGTCGCAAATTTTAATTACGCCAGGGATTGCCTTTTCTATAGTAAATTTTTCAAAAATTAATTTTTTACTGTCGCAAATTTTAATTGCGCCAGGGATTGCCTTTTCTATAGTAAATTTTTCAAAAATTAATTTTTTACTGTCGCAAATTTTAAATACGCCAGGGATTGCCTTTTCTATAGTAAATTTTTCAAAAAATAATTTTCTACTGTCGCAAATTTTAAATACGCCAGGGATTGCCTTCTCTATAGTAAATTTTGCAAAAAATAATTTTTTACTCTCGCAAATTTTAGTTACGCCAGGGATTGCCTTTTCTACAGTAAATTTTTCAAAAACTAATTTTTTACTGTCGCAAATTTTAATTGAGCCAGGGATTGCCTTTTCTACAGTAAATTTTCAAAAAATACTTTTTTACTGTCGCAAATTTCAAATCCGCCAGGGATTGCCTTTTCTCTAGTAAATTTTTCACAAATTAATTATCTACTGTCGCAAATTTTAAATACGCCAGGGATTGCCTTTTCTATAGTAAATTTTTCAAAATTAATTTTTTACTGTCGCAAATTTTAATTGCGCCAGGGATTGCCTTTTCTATAGTAAATTTTTCAAAAAATAATTTTCTACTGTCGCAAATTTTAAATACGCCAGGGATTGCCTTTTCTATAGTAAATTTTGCAAAAAATAATTTTTTACTCTCGCAAATTTTAGTTACGCCAGGGATTGCCTTTTCTACAGTAAATTTTTCAAAAACTAATTTTTTACTGTCGCAAATTTTAATTGCGCCAGGGATTGCCTTTTCTATAGTAAATTTTTCAAAAATTAATTTTTTACTGTCGCAAATTTTAATTACGCCAGGGGATTGCCTTTTTTATAGTAAATTTTTCAAAAATTAATTTTTTACTGTCGCAAATTTTAATTGCGCCAGGGATTGCCTTTTCTATAGTAAATTTTTCAAAAATTAATTTTTTACTGTCGCAAATTTTAAATACGCCAGGGATTGCCTTTTCTATAGTAAATTTTGCAAAAAAATAATTTTCTACTGTCGCAAATTTTAATTACGCCAGGGATTGGCTTTTCTATAGTAAATTTTTCAAAAATTAATTTTTTACTGTCGCAAATTTTAAATACGCCAAGGATTGCCTTTTCTATAGTAAATTTTTCAAAAAGTAATTTTTTACTGTCGCAAATTTTAATTACGCCAAGGATTGCCTTTTCTATAGTAAATTGTTCAAAATTAATTTTTTACTGTCGCAAATTTTAATTGCGCCAGGGATTGCCTTTTCTATAGTAAATTTTTCAAAAATTAATTTTTTACTGTCGCAAATTTTAAATACGCCAGGGATTGCCTTTTCTATAGTAAATTTTTCAAAAAATAATTTTCTACTGTCGCAAATTTTAAATACGCCAGGGATTGCCTTTTCTATAGTAAATTTTGCAAAAATAATTTTTTACTCTCGCAAATTTTAGTTACGCCAGGGATTGCCTTTTCTACAGTAAATTTTTCAAAAACTAATTTTTTACTGTCGCAAATTTTAATTACGCCAGGGATTGCCTTTTCTATAGTAAATTTTTCAAAAAACAATTTTTTATTGTCGCAAATTTTAATTACGCCAGGGATTGCCATTTCTATAGTAAATTTTTCAAAAAATAATTTTCTACTGTCGCAAATTTTAATTACGCCAGGGATAGCCTTTTCTATAGTAAATTATTCAAAAAATAATTTTTTACTGTCGCAAATTTTAATTGAGCCAGGGATTGCGTTTTCTACAGTAAATTTTGCAAAAAATAATTTTTTACTGTCGCAAATTTTAATTGCGCCAGGGATTGCCTTTTCTATAGTAAAATTTCAAAAAATAATTTTCTACTGTCGCAAATTTTAAATACGCCAGGGATTGCCTTTTCTATAGTAAATTTTTCAAAAATTAATTTTTTACTGTCACAAATTTTAATTGCGCCAGGGATTGCCTTTTCTATAGTAAATTTTTCAAAAATTAATTTTTTACTGTCGCAAATTTTAAATACGCCAGGGATTGCCTTTTCTATAGTAAATTTTTCAAAAATTAATTTTTTACTGTCGCAAATTTTAAATACGCCAGGGATTGCCTTTTCTATAGTAAATTTTGCAAAAAATAATTTTCCACTGCTGCAAATTTTAAATACGCCAGGGATTGCCTTTTCTATAGTAAATTTTGCAAAAAATAAATTTTACTGTCGCAAATTTTAATTGCGCCAGGGATTGCCTTTTCTATAGTAAATTTATCAAAAAATAATTTTCTACTCTCGCAGATTTTAATTGCGCCAGAGATTGCCTTTTCTATAGTAAATTATTCAAAAAATAATTTTTTACTGTCGCAAATTTTAAATACGCCAGAGATTGCCTTTTCTATAGTAAATTATTCCAAAAATAATTTTTTACTGACGCAAATTTTAATTACGCCAGGGATTGCCTTTTCTATAGTAAATTTTTCAAAAATTAATTTTTTACTGTCGCAAATTTTAATTGCGCCAGGTATTGCCTTTTCTATAGTAAATTTTTCAAAACTTAATTTTTTACTGTCGCAAATTTTAATTACGCCAGGGATTGCCTTTTCTATAGTAAATTTTTCAAAAAATAATTTTTTATTGTCGCAAATTTTAATTACGCCAGGGATTGCCTTTTCTATTGTAAATTTTTCAAAAAATAATTTTCTACTGTCGCAAATTTTAATTACGCCAGGGATTGCCTTTTCTATATTAAATTATTCAAAAAATAATTTTTTACTGTCGCAAATTTTAATTGAGCCAGGGATTGCCTTTTCTACAGTAAATTTTTCAAAAAATACTTTTTTACTGTCGCAAATTTCAAATCCGCCAGGGATTGCCTTTTCTATAGTAAATTTTTCACAAATTAATTATCTACTGTCGCAAATTTTAAACACGCCAGGGATTGCCTTTTCTATAGTAAATTTTTCAAAAATTAATTTTTTACTGTCGCAAACTTTAATTGCGCCAGGGATTGCCTTTTCTATAGTAAATTTTTCAAAAAATAATTTTCTACTGTCGCAAATTTTAATTGCGCCAGGGATTGCCTTTTCTACAGTAAATTTTTCAAAAAATACTTTTTTACTGTCGCAAATTTCAAATCCGCCAGGGATTGCCTTTTCTATAGTAAATTTTTCACAAATTAATTTTCTACTGTCGCAAATTTTAAATACGCCAGGGATTGCCTTTTCTATAGTAAATTTTTCAAAAATTAATTTTTTACTGTCGCAAATTTTAAATACGCCAGGGATTGCCTTTTCTATAGTAAATTTTGCAAAAAATAATTTTTTACTGTCGCAAATTTTAATTGCGCCAGGGATTGCCTTTTCTATAGTAAATTTTTCAAAAATTAATTTTTTACTGTCGCAAATTTTAATTAAGCCAGGGATTGCATTTTCTATAGTAAATTTTTCAAAAATTAATTTTTTACTGTCGCAAATTTTAACTGCGCCAGGGATTGCCTCTTCTATAGTAAATTTTTCAAAAATTAATTTTTTACTGTCGCAAATTTTAAATACGCCAGGGATTGCCTTTTCTATAGTAAATTTTGCAAAAAATAATTTTCTACTGCCGCAAATTTTAATTACGCCAGGGATTGCCTTTTCTATAGTAAATTTTTCAAAAAATTATTTTCTACTGTCGCAAATTTTAATTGCGCCAGGGATTGCCTTTTCTACAGTAAATTTTTCAAAAAATACTTTTTTACTGTCGCAAATTTCAAATCCGCCAGGGATTGCCTTTTCTATAGTAAATTTTTCACAAATTAATTTTCTACTGTCGCAAATTTTAAATACGCCAGGGATTGCCTTTTCTATAGTAAATTTTTCAAAAATTAATTTTTTACTGTCGCAAATTTTAAATACGCCAGGGATTGCCTTTTCTATAGTAAATTTTGCAAAAAATAATTTTTTACTGTCGCAAATTTTAATTGCGCCAGGGATTGCCTTTTCTATAGTAAATTTTTCACAAATTAATTTTTTACTGTCGCAAATTTTAATTGCGCCAGGGATTGCCTTTTCTATAGTAAATTTTTCAAAAAATAATTTTCTACTGTCGCAAATTTTAATTGCGCCAGGGATTGCCTTTTCTACAGTAAATTTTTCAAAAAATACTTTTTTACTGTCGCAAATTTCAAATCCGCCAGGGATTGCCTTTTCTATAGTAAATTTTTCACAAATTAATTTTCTACTGTCGCAAATTTTATATACGCCAGGGATTGCCTTTTCTATAGTAAATTTTTCAAAAATTAATTTTTTACTGTCGCAAATTTTAAATACGCCAGGGATTGCCTTTTCTATAGTAAATTTTGCAAAAAATAATTTTTTACTGTCGCAAATTTTAATTGCGCCAGGGATTGCCTTTTCTATAGTAAATTTTTCAAAAATTAATTTTTTACTGACGCAAATTTTAATTAAGCCAGGGATTGCATTTTCTATAGTAAATTTTTCAAAAATTAATTTTTTACTGTCGCAAATTTTAATTGCGCCAGGGATTGCCTCTTCTATAGTAAATTTTTCAAAAATTAATTTTTTACTGTCGCAAATTTTAAATACGCCAGGGATTGCCTTTTCTATAGTAAATTTTGCAAAAAATAATTTTCTACTGCCGCAAATTTTAATTACGCCAGGGATTGCCTTTTCTATAGTAAATTTTTCAAAAAATAATTTTCTACTGTCGCAAATTTTAATTGCGCAGGGATTGCCTTTTCTACAGTAAATTTTTCAAAAAATACTTTTTTACTGTCACAAATTTCAAATCCGCCAGGGATTGCCTTTTCTATAGTAAATTTTTCACAAATTAATTTTCTAATGTCGCACAATTTAAATACGCCAGGGATTGCCTTTTCTATAGTAAATTTTTCAAAAATTAATTTTTTACTGTCGCAAATTTTAATTGCGCCAGGGATTGCCTTTTCTATAGTAAATTTTTCAAAAACTAATTTTTTACTGTCGCAAATTTTAAATACGCCAGGGATTGCCTTTTCTATAGTAAATTTTTCAAAAATTAATTTTTTACTGTCGCAAATTTTAAATACGCCAGGGATTGCCTTTTCTATAGTAAATTTTTCAAAAATGAATTTTTTACTGTCGCAAATTTTAATTACGCCAGGGATTGCCTTTTCTATAGTAAATTTTTCAAAAATTAATTTTTTACTGTCGCAAATTTTAATTGCGCCAGGGATTGCCTTTTCCATAGTAAATTTTTCAAAAATTAATTTTTTACTGTCGCAAATTTTAAATACGCCAGGGATTGCCTTTTCTATAGTAAATTTTGCAAAACATAATTTTCTATTGTCGCAAATTTTAAATACGCCAGGGATTGCCTTTTCTATAGTAAATTTTGCAAAATATAATTTTCTACTGCCGCAAATTTTAATTACGCCAGGGATTGCCTTTTCTATAGTAAATTTTTCAAAAATTAATTTTTTACTGTCGCAAATTTTAATTACGCCAGGGATTGCCTTTTCTATAGTAAATTTTTCAAAAAATAATTTTTTACTGTCGCAAATTTTAATTACGCCAGGGATTGCCTTTTCTATAGTAAATTATTCAAAAAATAATTTTTTACTGCCGCAAATTTTAATTGAGCCAGGGATTGCGTTTTCTACAGTAAATTTTTCAAAAAGTAATTTTTTACTGTCGCAAATTTTAATTGCGCCAGGGATTGCCTTTTCTATAGTAAATCTTTCAAAAAATAATTTTCTACTGTCGCAAATTTTAATTGCGCCAGGGATTGACTTTTCTACAGTAAATTTTTCAAAAAATACTTTTTTACTGTCGCAAATTTCAAATCCGCCAGGGATTGCCTTTTCTATAGTAAATTTTTCACAAATTAATTTTCTACTGTCGCAAATTTTAAATACTCCAGGGATTGCCTTTTCTATAGTAAATTTTTCAAAAATTAATTTTTTACTGTCACAAATTTTAATTGCGCCAGGGTTTGCCTTTTCTATAGTAAATTTTTCAAAAATTAATTTTTTACTGTCGCAAATTTTAAATACGCCAGGGATTGCCTTTTCTATAGTAAATTTTTCAAAAATTAATTTTTTACTGTCGCAAATTTTAAATACGCCAGGGATTGCCTTTTCTATAGTAAATTTTTCAAAAATTAATTTTTTACTCTCGCACATTTTAATTACGCCAGGGATTGCTTTTCTATAGTAAATTTTTCAAAAATTAATTTTTTACTGTCGCAAATTTTAATTACGCCAGGGATTGCCTTATCTATAGAAAATTTTTCAAAAATTAATTTTTTACTGTCGCAAATTTTAATTGCACCAGGGATTGCCTTTTCTATAGTAAATTTTTCAAAAATTAATTTTTTACTGTCGCAAATTTTAATTGCGCCAGGGATTGCCTTTTCTATAGTAAATTTTTCAAAAAATAATTTTCTACTGTCGCAAATTTTAATTGCGCCAGGGATTGCCTTTTCTATAGTAAATTATTCAAAAAATAATTTTTTACTGTCGCAAATTTTAAATACGCCAGGGATTGCCTTTTCTATAGTAGATTATTCCAAAAATAATTTTTTACTGTCGCAAATTTTAATTACGCCAGCGATTGCCTTTTCTAAAGTAAATTTTTCAAAAACTAATTTTTTACTGTCGCAAATTTTAATTACGCCAGGGATTGCCTTTTCTATAGTAAATTATTCAAAAAATAATTTTTTATTGTCGCAAATTTTAATTACGCTAGGGATTGCCTTTTCTATAGTAAATTTTTCAAAAAATAATTTTCTACTGTCGCAAATTTTAATTACGCCAGGGATTGCCTTTTCTATAGTAAATTATAAAAAAAATAATTTTTTACTGTCGCAAATTTTAAATCCGCCAGGGATTGCCTTTTCTATAGTAAATTTTCAGAAAATAGTTTTCTACTGTCGCAAATTTTAATTGCGCCAGGGATTGCCTTTTCTACAGTAAATTTTTCAAAAAATACTTTTTTACTGTCGCAAATTTCAAATCCGCAAGGGATTGCCTTTTCTATAGTAAATTTTTCACAAATTAATTTTCTAATGTCGCAAAATTTAAATACGTCAGGGATTGCCTTTTCTATAGTAAATTTTTCAAATATTAATTTTTTATTGTCGCAAATTTTAATTGCGCCAGGGATTGCCTTTTTTATAGCAAATTTTTCAAAAATTAATTTTTTACTGTCGCAAATTTTAAATACGCCAGGGATTGCCTTTTCTATAGTAAATTTTTTACTGTCGCAAATTTTAAATACACCAGGGATTGCCTTTTCTATAGTAAATTTTTCAAAAATTCATTTTTTACTGTCGCAAATTTTAATTACACCAGGGATTGCCTTTTCTATAGTAAATTTTTCAAAAATGAATTTTTTAATTTCGCAAATTTTAATTGCGCCAGGGACTGTCTTTTCTATAGTAAATTTTTAAAAAATTAATTTTTTACTGTCGCAAATTTTAAATACGCCAGGGATTGCCCTTTCTATAGTAAAGCAAAATATAATTTTCTACTGTCGCAAATTTTAATTAAGCCAGGGATTGCCTTTTCTATAGTAAATTTTTCAAAAATTAATTTTTTACTGTCGCAAATTTTAATTACGCCAGGGATTGCCTTTTCTATAGTAAATTTTTCAAAAATTAAT
>CAWVNZ010000678.1:0-35826 GCA_963930735.1 Dioctria linearis
GAATTATTTTTTACTGTCGCAAATTTTAAATACGCCAGGATTGCCTTTTCTATAGTAAATTTTTCAAAAAATAATTTTTTACTGTCGCAAATTTTAAATACGCCAGGGATTGCCTTTTCTACAGTAAATTTTTCAAAAAATAATTTTTTACTGTCGCAAATTTTAATTGCGCCAAGGATTGCCTTTTCTATAGTAAATTTTTCAAAAACTAATTTTTTACTGTCGCAAATTTTAATTGCGCCAGGGATTGCCTTTTCTATAGTAAATTTTTCAAAAACTAATTTTTTACTGTCGCAAATTTTAATTACGCCAGGGATTGCCTTTTCTATAGTAAATTTTTCAAAAATTAATTTTTTACTGTCGCAAATTTTAAATACGCCAGGGATTGCCTATTCTATAGTAAATTATTCAAAAAATAATTTTTTACTGTCGCAAATTTTAATTGCGCCAGGGATTGCCTTTTCTATAGTAAATTTTTCAAAAAATAATTTTCTACTGTTGCAAATTTTAATTGCGCCAGGGATTGCCTTTTCTATAGTAAATTTTTCAAAAATAAATTTTTTACTGTCGCAAATTTTAAATACGCCAGGGATTGCCTTTTCTATAGTAAATTATTCAAAAAATGATTTTTTACTGTCGCAAATTTTAAATACGCCAGGGATTGCCTTTTCTATAGTAAATTATTCAAAAAATAATTTTTTATTGTCGCAAATTTTAATTGCGCCAGGGAATGCCTTTTCTATAGTAAATTTTTCAAAAACTAATTTTTTACTGTCGAAAATTTTAATTACGCCAGGGATTGCCTTTTCTATAGTAAATTATTCAAAAAATAATTTTATACTGTCGCAAATTTTAATTGCGCCAGGGATTGCCTTTTCTATAGTAAATTTTTCAAAAACTAATTTTTTACTGTCGAAAATTTTAATTACGACAGGGATTGCCTTTTCTATAGTAAATTATTCAAATAATAATTTTTTACTGTCGCAAATTTTAAATACGCCAGGGATTGCCTTTTCTGTAGTAAATTTTTCAATAATTAATTTTTTACTGTCGCAAATCTTAAATACGCCAGGGCTTGCCTTTTCTACAGTAAATTTTTCAAAAAATAATTTTCTACTGTCGCAAATTTTAATTGCGCCAGGGATTTCCTTTTCTACAGTAAATTTTTCAAAAAATAATTTTCTACTGTCGCAAATTTTAATTGCGCCAAGGACTGCCTTTTCTATAGTAAATTATTCAAAAAATAATTTTTTACTGTCGCAAATTTTAAATACGCCAGGGATTGCCTTTTCTATAGTAAATTATTCAAAAAATAATTTTTTATTGTCGCAAATTTTAATTGCGCCAGGGATTGCCTTTTCTTAGTAAATTTTTCAAAAAATAATTTTTTACTGTCGCAAATTTTAAATACGTCAGGGATTGCCTTTTCTACAGTAAATTTTTAAAAAAATTATTTTCTACTGTCGCAAATTTTAAATACGCCAGGGATTGCCTTTTCTATAGTAAATTTTTCAAAAAAATAATTTTTTACTGTCGCAAATTTTAATTACGCCAGGGATTGCCTTTTCTATAGTAAATTTTTCAAAAAATAATTTTTTACTGTCGCAACTTTTAAATACGCCAGGGATTGCCTTTTCTACAGTAAATTTTTCAAAAACAAATTTTTTACTGTCGCAAATTTTAATTACGCCAGGGATTGCCTTTTCTATAGTAAATTTTTCAAAATTTAATTTTATACTGTCGCAAATTTTAAATCCGCCAGGGATTGCCTTTTCTATAGTAATTTATTCAAAAAAATAATTTTTTACTCTCGCAAATTTTAAATACGCCAGGGATTGCCTTTTCTGTAGTACATTATTCAAAAAATAATTTTTTTACTGTCGCAAATTTCAATTGCGCCAGGGATTGCCTTTTCTATAGTAAATTTTCAAAAACTAATTTTTTACTGTCGAAAATTTTAATTACGCCAGGGTTTGCCTTTTCTATAGTAAATTATTCAAAAAATAATTTTTTACTGTCGCAACTTTTAAATACGCCAGGGATTGCCTTTTCTACAGTAAATTTTTAAAAAAATTATTTTCTACTGTCGCAAATTTTAAATACGCCAGGGATTGCCTTTTCTATAGTAAATTTTTCAAAATTTAATTTTATACTGTCGCAAATTTTAAATCCGCCAGGGATTGCCTTTTCTATAGCAATTTATTCAAAAAATAATTTTTTACTCTCGCAAATTTTAAATACGCCACGGATTGCCTTTTCTATAGTAAATTTTTCAAAAAATACTTTTTTTATGTCGCAAATTTTAATTGCGCCAGGGATTGCCTTTTCTATAGTAAATTTTTCAAAAAATAATTTTTTACTGTCGCAAATTTTAATTACGCCAGGGATTGCCTTTTCTATAGTAAATTTTTCAAAAATTAATTTTTTACTGTCGCAAATTTTAAATACGCCAGGGATTGCCTTTTCTATAGTAAATTATTCAAAAAATAATTTTTTACTGTCGCAAATTTTAAATACGCCAGGGATTGCCTTTTCTATAGTAAATTATTCAAAAAATATTTTTTTATTGTCGCAAATTTTAATTGCGCCAGGGATTGCCTTGTCTATAGTAAATTTTTCAAAAACTAATTTTTTACGGTCGAAAATTTTAATTACGCCAGGGATTGCCTTTTCTATAGTAAATTATTCAAAAAATAATTTTTTACTGTCGCAAATTTTAAATACGCTAGGGATTGCCTTTTCTATAGTAAATTATTCAAAAAATAATTTTATACTGTCGCAAATTTTAATTGCGCCAGGGATTGCCTTTTCTATAGTAAATTTTTCAAAAACTAATTTTTTACTGTCGAAAATTTTAATTACGCCAGGGATTGCCTTTTCTATAGTAAATTATTCAAAAAATAATTTTTTACTGTCGCAAATTTTAAATACGCCAGGGATTGCTTTTTCTACAGTAAATTTTTCTAAAAATAATTTTCTACTGTCGCAAATTTTAAATACGCCAGGGATTGCCTTTTCTATTGTAAATTTTACAAAATTTAATTTTATACTGTCGCAAATTTTAAATCCGCCAGGGATTGCCTTTTCTATAGTAAATTATTCAAAAAAGAATATTTTACTGGCGCAAATTTTAAATACGCCAGGGATTGCTTTTTCTACAGTAAATTTTTCTAAAAATAATTTTCTACTGTCGCAAATTTTAAATACGCCGGGGATTGCCTTTTCTATTGTAAAATTTACAAAATTTAATTTTATACTGTCGCAAATTTTAAATCCGCCAGGGATTGCCTTTTCTATAGTAAATTATTCAAAAAAGAATATTTTACTGGCGCAAATTTTAAATACGCCAGGGATTGCCTTTTCTATAGCAAATTATTCAAAAAATAATTTTATACTGTCGCAAATTTTAATTGAGCCAGGGATTGCCTTTTCTATAGTAAATTATTCAAAAAATAATTTTATACTGTCGCAAATTTTAAATACGCCAGGGATTGCCTTTTCTATAGTAAATTTTTCAAAAATTAATTTTTTACTGTCGAAAATTTTAATTGCGCCAGTGATTGCCTTTTCTATAGTAAATTATTCAAAAAATAATTTTATACTGTCGCAAATTTTAAATACGCCAGGGATTGCCTTTTCTATAGTAAATTTTTCAAAATTTAATTTTTTACTGTCGCAAATTTTAAATACGCCAGGGATTGCCTTTTCTACAGTAAATTATTCAAAAAATAATTTTTTATTGTCGCAAATTTTAATAGCGCCAGCGATTGCCTGTTCTATAGTAAATTTTTCAAAAACTAATTTTTTACTGTCGAAAATTTTAATTACGCCAGGGATTGCCTTTTCTATAGTAAATTAATCAAAAAAGAATATTTTACTGGCGCAAATTTTAAATACGCCAGGGATTGCCTTTTCTATAGTAAATTATTCAAAAAATAATTTTATACTGTCGCAAATTTTAATTGGGCCAGGGATTGCCTTTTCTATAGTAAATTATTCAAAAAATAATTTTATACTGTCGCAAATTTTAAATACGCCAGGGATTGCCTTTTCTATAGTAAATTTTTCAAAAATTAATTTTTACTGTCGAAAATTTTAATTGCGCCAGTGATTGCCTTTTCTATAGTAAATTATTCAAAAAATAATTTTATACTGTCGCAAATTTTAAATACGCCAGGGATTGCCTTTTCTATAGTAAATTTTTCAAAATTTAATTTTTAACTGACGCTAATTTTAAATACGCCAGGGATTGCCTTTTCTACAGTAAATTATTCAAAAAATAATTTTTTATTGTCGCAAATTTTAATTGCGCCAGGGATTGCCTTTTCTACAGTAAATTTTTCAAAAAATAATTTTCTACTGTCGCAAATTTTAATTGCGCCAGGGATTGCCTTTTCTACAGTAAATTTTGCAAAAAATAATTTTTTACTGTCGCAAATTTTAATTGCGACAGTGATTGCCTTTTCTATAGTAAATTTTTCAAAAATTAATTTTTTACTTTCGCAAATTTTAATTGCGCCAGGGATTGAATTTTCTACAGTAAATTTTACAAAAAATAATTTTTTACTGTCACAAATTTTAATTACGCCAGGGATTGCCTTTTCTGTAGTAAATTATTCAAAAAATAATTTTTTACTGTCGAAAATTTTAATTTAGCCAGGGATTGCCTTTTCTATAGTAAATTATTCAAAAAATAATTTTTTACTGTCGCAAATTTTAAATACGCCAGGGATTGCCTTTTCTACAGTAAATTTTTCAAAAAATAATTTTCTACTGTCGCAAATTTTAAATACGCCAGGGATTGCCTTTTCTATAGTAAATTTTTCAAAATTTAATTTTATACTGTCGCAAATTTTAAATCCGCCAGGGATTGCCTTTTCTATAAAAAATTATACAAAAAATAATTTTTTACTGTCGCAAAATTTAAATACGCCAGGGATTGCCTTTTCTTAGTAAATTTTTCAAAAAATAATTTTTTACTGTCGCAAATTTTAAATACGCCAGGGATTGCCTTTTCTATAGTAAATTATTCAAAAAATAATTTTTTACTGTCGCAAATTTTAATTGCGCCAGGATTGCCTTTTCTATAGTAAATTTTTCAAAAATTAGTTTTTTACTGTCGCAAATTTTAATTGCGCCAGGGATTGCCTTTTCTATAGTAAATTATTCAAAGAATAATTTTATACTGTCGCAAATTTTAAATACGCCAGGGATTGCCTTTTCTATAGTAAATTTTTCAAAAAATTAATTTTTTACTGTCGAAAATTTTAATTGCGCCAGTGATTGCCTTTTCTATAGTAAATTATTCAAAAAATAATTTTATACTGTCGCAAATTTTAAATACGCCAGGGATTGCCTTTTCTATAGTAAATTTTTCAAAAATTAATTTTTTACTGTCGCAAATTTTAAATACGCCAGGGATTGCCTTTTCTACAGTAAATTATTCAAAAAATAATTTTTTATTGTCGCAAATTTTAATTGCGCCAGGGATTGCCTTTTCTACAGTAAATTTTTCAAAAAATAATTTTCTACTGTCGCAAATTTTAATTGCGCCAGGGATTGCCTTTTCTACAGTAAATTTTGCAAAAAATAATTTTTTACTGTCGCAAATTTTAATTGCGACAGGGATTGCCTTTTCTATAGTAAATTTTTCAAAAATTAATATTTTACTTTCGCAAATTTTAATTGCGCCAGGGATTGAATTTTCTACAGTAAATTTTACAAAAAATAATTTTTTACTGTCACAAATTTTAATTACGCCAGGGATTGCCTTTTCTGTAGTAAATTATTCAAAAAATAATTTTTTTACTGTCGAAATTTTAATTACGCCAGGGATTGCCTTTTCTATAGTAAATTATTCAAAAAATAATTTTTTACTGTCGCAAATTTTAAATACGCCAGGGATTGCCTTTTCTACAGTAAATTTTTCAAAAAATAATTTTCTACTGTCGCAAATTTTAAATACGCCAGGGATTGCCTTTTCTATAGTAAATTTTTCATAATTTAATTTTATAATGTCGCAAATTTTAAATCCGCCAGGGATTGCCTTTTCTATAGTAAATTATACAAAAAAATAATTTTTTACTGTCGAAAAAATTTAAATACGCCAGGGATTGCCTTTTCTTAGTAAATTTTTCAAAAAATAATTTTTTACTGTCGCAAATTTTAAATACGCAAGGGATTGCCTTTTCTATAGTAAATTATTCAAAAAATAATTTTTTACTGTCGCAAATTTTAATTGCGCCAGGATTGCCTTTTCTATAGAAAATTTTTCAAAAATTAGTTTTTTACTGTCGCAAATTTTAATTGCGCCAGGGATTGCCTTTTCTATAGTAAATTTTTCAAAAATTAATTTTTTACTATCGCAAATTTTAAATACGCCAGGGATTGCCTTTTTTATAGTAAATTATTCAAAAAATAATTTTTTATTGTCGCAAATTTTAATAGCGCCAGCGATTGCCAGTTCTATAGTAAATTTTTCAAAAACTAATTTTTTACTGTCGAAAATTTTAATTACGCCAGGGATTGCCATTTCTATAGTAAATTATTCAAAAAAGAATATTTTACTGGCGCAAATTTTAAATACGCCAGGGATTGCCTTTTCTATAGTAAATTATTCAAAAAATAATTTTATACTGTCGCAAATTTTAATTGCGCCTGGGATTGCCTTTTCTATAGTAAATTATTCAAAAAATAATTTTATACTGTCGCAAATTTTAAATACGCCAGGGATTGCCTTTCCCTTGGTAAATTTTTCAAAAATTAATTTTTTACTGTCGAAAATTTTAATTGCGCCAGTGATTGCCTTTTCTATAGTAAATTTTTCAAAAAATAATTTTCTACTGTCGCAAATTTTAATTGCGCCAGGGATTTCCTTTTCTACAGTAAATTTTTCAAAAAATAATTTTCTACTGTCGCAAATTTTAATTGCGCCAGGGATTGCCTTTTCTACAGTAAATTTTGCAAAAAATAATTTTTTACTGTCGCAAATTTTAATTGCGACAGGGATTGCCTTTTCTATAGTAAATTTTTCAAAAATTAATTTTTACTGTCGCAAATTTTAATTGCGCCAGGGATTGAATTTTCTACACAAATTTTACAAAAAATAATTTTTTACTGTCGCAAATTTTAATTACGCCAGGGATTGCCTTTTCTGTAGTAAATTATTCAAAAAATAATTTTTTACTGTCGCAAATTTTAAATACGCCAGGGATTGCCTTTTCTACAGTAAATTTTTCAAAAAATAATTTTCTACTGTCGCAAATTTTAAATACGCCAGGGATTGCCTTTTCTATAGTAAATTTTTCAAAATTTAATTTTAAACTGTCGCAAATTTTAAATCCGCCAGAGATTGCCTTTTCTATAGTAAATTATTCAAAAAATAATTTTTTACTGTCGCAAATTTTAAATACGCCATGTTTGCCGCTTCTATAGTAAATTTTGCAAAAAATAATTTTTTACTGTCGCAAATTTTAATTGCGCCAGGGATTGCGTTTTCTATAGTAAATTTTTCAAAAATTAATTTTTTACTGTCGCAAATTTTAAATACGCCAGGGATTGCCTTTTCTATAGTAAGTTTTTCAAAAAATAATTTTTTACTGTCGCAAATTTTAATTGCGCCAGGGATTGCCTTTTCTACAGTAAATTTTTCAAAAACTAGTTTTATACTGTCGCAAATTTTAATTACGCTAGGGATTACCTTTTCTATAGTAAATTTTTCACAAATTAATTTTTTACTGTCGCAAATTTTAAATACGCCAGAGATTGCCTTTTCTATATTAAATTTTGCAAAAAAATAATTTTTTACTGTCGCAAATTTTAATTACGCCAGGGATTGCCTTTTCTATAGTAAATTTTTCAAAATTTAATTTTATACTGTCGCAAATTTTAATTGCGCCAGGGATTGCCTTTTCTATAGTAAATTATTCAAAAAATAATTTTTTACTTTCGCAAATTTTAAATACGCTAGGGATTGCCTTTTCTATAGTAAATTTTTCAAAAACTAATTTTTTAATGTCGAAAATTTTAATTACGCCAGGGATTGCCTTGTCTATAGTAAATTTTTCAAAAACTAATTTTTTACTGTCGCAAATTTTAATTACGCCAGGGATTGCCTTTTCTACAGTAAATTTTTCAAAAATTAATTTTTTACTGTCGCAAATTTTAAATACGCCAGGGATTGCCTTTTCTATAGTAAATTTTTCAAAAACTAATTTTTTACTGACGAAAATTTTAATTACGCCAGCGATTGCCTTTCCTATAGTAAATTTTTCAAAAACTAATTTTTTACTGTCGAAAATTTTAATTACGCCAGGGATTGCCATTTCTATAGTAAATTATTCAAAAAGAATATTTTACTGGCGCAAATTTTAAATACGCCAGGGATTGCCTTTTCTATAGTAAATTATTCAAAAAATAATTTTATACTGTCGCAAATTTTAATTGCGCCTGGGATTGCCTTTTCTATAGTAAATTATTCAAAAAATAATTTTATACTGTCGCAAATTTTAAATACGCCAGGGATTGCCTTTCCATTGGTAAATTTTTCAAAAATTAATTTTTTACTGTCGAAAATTTTAATTGCGCCAGTGATTGCCTTTTCTATAGTAAATTTTTCAAAAAATAATTTTCTACTGTCGCAAATTTTAATTGCGCCAGGAATTTCCTTTTCTACAGTAAATTTTTCAAAAAATAATTTTCTACTGTCGCAAATTTTAATTGCGCCAGGGATTGCCTTTTCTACAGTAAATTTTGCAAAAAATAATTTTTTACTGTCGCAAATTTTAATTGCGACAGGGATTGCCTTTTCTATAGTAAATTTTTCAAAAATTAATTTTTTACTGTCGCAAATTTTAATTGCGCCAGGGATTGAATTTTCTACACCAATTTTACAAAAAATAATTTTTTACTGTCGCAAATTTTAATTACGCCAGGGATTGCCTTTTCTGTAGTAAATTATTCAAAAAATAATTTTTTACTGTCGCAAATTTTAAATACGCCAGGGATTGCCTTTTCTACAGTAAATTTTTCAAAAAATAATTTTCTACTGTCGCAAATTTTAAATACGCCAGGGATTGCCTTTTCTATAGTAAATTTTTCAAAATTTAATTTTAAACTGTCGCAAATTTTAAATCCGCCAGAGATTGCCTTTTCTATAGTAAATTATTCAAAAAATAATTTTTTACTGTCGCAAATTTTAAATACGCCATGTTTGCCGCTTCTATAGTAAATTTTGCAAAAAATAATTTTTTACTGTCGCAAATTTTAATTGCGCCAGGGATTGCGTTTTCTATAGTAAATTTTTCAAAAATTAATTTTTTACTGTCGCAAATTTTAAATACGCCAGGGATTGCCTTTTCTATAGTAAGTTTTTCAAAAAATAATTTTTTACTGTCGCAAATTTTAATTGCGCCAGGGATTGCCTTTTCTACAGTAAATTTTTCAAAAACTAGTTTTATACTGTCGCAAATTTTAATTACGCTAGGGATTACCTTTTCTATAGTAAATTTTTCACAAATTAATTTTTTACTGTCGCAAATTTTAAATACGCCAGAGATTGCCTTTTCTATATTAAATTTTGCAAAAAAATAATTTTTTACTGTCGCAAATTTTAATTACGCCAGGGATTGCCTTTTCTATAGTAAATTTTTCAAAATTTAATTTTATACTGTCGCAAATTTTAATTGCGCCAGGGATTGCCTTTTCTATAGTAAATTATTCAAAAAATAATTTTTTACTTTCGCAAATTTTAAATACGCTAGGGATTGCCTTTTCTATAGTAAATTTTTCAAAAACTAATTTTTTAATGTCGAAAATTTTAATTACGCCAGGGATTGCCTTGTCTATAGTAAATTTTTCAAAAACTAATTTTTTACTGTCGCAAATTTTAATTACGCCAGGGATTGCCTTTTCTACAGTAAATTTTTCAAAAATTAATTTTTTACTGTCGCAAATTTTAAATACGCCAGGGATTGCCTTTTCTATAGTAAATTTTTCAAAAACTAATTTTTTACTGACGAAAATTTTAATTACGCCAGCGATTGCCTTTCCTATAGTAAATTTTTCAAAAACTAATTTTTTACTGTCGCAAATTTTAATTACGCCAGGGATTGCCTTTTCTATAGTAAATTTTTCAAAAATTAATTTTTTACTGTCGCAAATTTTAAATACTCCAGGGATTGCCTTTTCTATACTAAATTTTTCAAAAAATAATTTTCTACTGTCGCAAATTTTAATTACGCCAGGGATTGCCTTTTCTATAGTAAATTTTTCAAAAAATAATTTTTTACTGTCGCAAATTTTAATTACGCCAGGGATTGCCTTTTCTATAGTAAATTTTTCAAAAATTAATTTTTTACTGTCGCAAATTTTAAATACGCCAGGGATTGCATTTTCTATACTAAATTTTTCAAAAAATAATTTTCTACTGTCGCAAGTTTTAATTACGCCAGGGATTGCCTTTTCTATAGTAAATTTTTCAAAAAATAATTTTTTACTGTCGCAAATTTTAATTGTGCCAGGGATTGCCTTTTCTATAGTAAATTTTTCAAAAATTAATTTTTTACTGTCGCAAATTTTAAATACGCCAGGTATTGCCTTTTCTACAGTAAATTTTTCAAAAATAATTTTCTACTGTCGCAAATTTTAATTACGCCAGGGATTGCCTTTTCTATAGTAAATTTTCCAAAAATTAATTTTCTACTGTCGCAAATTTTACTTACGCCAGGTATTGCCTTTTCTATAGTAAATTTTACAAAAAAAATAATTTTCTACTGTCGCAAATGTTAATTGCGCCAGGGATTGCCTTTTCTATAGTAAATTTTTCAAAAAATAATTTTTTACTGTCGCAAATTTTAATTGCGCCAGGGATTGCCTTTTCTACAGTAAATTGTTCAAAAACTAATTTTTTACTGTCGCAAATTTTAATTACGCCAGGGATTGCCTTTTCTATAGTAAATTTTTCAAAAATTAATTTTTTACTGTCGCAAATTTTAAATACGCCAGGGATTGCATTTTCTATACTAAATTTTTCAAAAAATAATTTTCTAATGTCGCAAATTTTAATTACGCCAGGGATTGCCTTTTCTATAGTAAATTTTTCAAAAAATAATTTTTTACTGTCGCAAATTTTAATTGTGCCAGGGATTGCCTTTTCTATAGTAAATTTTTCAAAAATTAATTTTTTACTGTCGCAAATTTTAAATACGCCAGGTATTGCCTTTTCTACAGTAAATTTTTCAAAAATAATTTTCTACTGTCGCAAATTTTAATTACGCCAGGGATTGCCTTTTCTATAGTAAATTTTTCAAAAATTAATTTTCTACTGTCGCAAATTTTACTTACGCCAAGTATTGCCTTTTCTATAGTAAATTTTACAAAAAAATAATTTTCTACTGTCGCAAATGTTAATTGCGCCAGGGATTGCCTTTTCTATAGTAAATTTTTCAAAAAATAATTTTCTACTGTCGCAAATTTTAAATACGCCAGGGATTGCCTTTTCTATATTAAATTTTGCAAAAAAATAATTTTTTACTGTCGCAAATTTTAATTACCCCAGGGATTGCCTTTTCTATAGTAAATTTTTCAAAATTTAATTTTATACTGTCGCAAATTTTAATTGCGCCAGGGATTGCCTTTTCTATAGTAAATTATTCAAAAAATATTTTTTTACTTTCGCAAATTTTAAATACGCCAGGGATTGCCTTTTCTATAGTAAATTTTCCAAAAACTAATTTTTTACTGTCGAAAATTTTAATTACGCCAGGGATTGCCTTTTCTATAGTAAATTTTTCAAAAAATAATTTTTTACTGTCGCAAATTTTAATTACGCCAGGGATTGCCTTTTCTATAGTAAATTTTTCAAAAATTAATTTTTTACTGTCGCAAATTTTAAATACGCCAGGGATTGCATTTTCTATACTAAATTTTTCAAAAAATAATTTTCTACTGTCGGAAATTTTAATTACGCCAGGGATTGCCTTTTCTATAGTAAATTTTTCAAAAAATAATTTTCTACTGTCGCAAATTTTAATTACGCCAGGGATTGCCTTTTCTATAGTAAATTTTTCAAAAAATAATTTTTTACTGTCGCAAATTTTAATTACGCTAGGGATTGCCTTTTCTATAGTAAATTTTTCAAAAATTAATTTTTTACTGTCGCAAATTTTAAATACGCCAGGGATTGCATTTTCTATACTAAATTTTTCAAAAAATAATTTTCTACTGTCGCAAGTTTTAATTACGCCAGGGATTGCCTTTTCTATAGTAAATTTTTCAAAAAATAATTTTTTACTGTCGCAAATTTTAATTGTGCCAGGGATTGCCTTTTCTATAGTAAATTTTTCAAAAATTAATTTTTTACTGTCGCAAATTTTAAATACGCCAGGTATTGCCTTTTCTACAGTAAATTTTTCAAAAATAATTTTCTACTGTCGCAAATTTTAATTACGCCAGGGATTGCCTTTTCTATAGTAAATTTTCCAAAAATTAATTTTCTACTGTCGCAAATTTTACTTACGCCAGGTATTGCCTTTTCTATAGTAAATTTTACAAAAAAAATAATTTTCTACTGTCGCAAATGTTAATTGCGCCAGGGATTGCCTTTTCTATAGTAAATTTTTCAAAAAATAATTTTTTACTGTCGCAAATTTTAATTGCGCCAGGGATTGCCTTTTCTACAGTAAATTGTTCAAAAACTAATTTTATACTGTCGCAAATTTTAATTACGCCAGGGATTGCCTTTTCTATAGTAAATTTTTCACAAATTAATTTTTTACTGTCGCAAATTTTAAATACGCCAGGGATTGCCTTTTCTATGGTAAATTTTTCAAAAACTAATTTTTTACTGTCGCAAATTTTAATTACGCCAGGGATTGCCTTTTCTATAGTAAATTATTCAAAAAATAATTTTTTACTGTCGCAAATTTTAAATACGCCAGGGATTGCCTTTTCTATATTAAATTTTGCAAAAAAATAATTTTTTACTGTCGCAAATTTTAATTACGCCAGGGATTGCCTTTTCTATAGTAAATTTTTCAAAATTTAATTTTATACTGTCGCAAATTTTAATTCCGCCAGGGATTGCCTTTTCTATAGTAAATTATTCAAAAACTAATTTTTTACTTTCGCAAATTTTAATTACGCCAGAGATTGCCTTTTCTATAGTAAATTTTTCAAAAACTAATTTTTTACTGTCGCAAATTTTAATTACGCCAGGGATTGCCTTTTCTATAGTAAATTTTTCAAAAATCAATTTTTAACTGTCGCAAATTTTAAATACGCCAGGGATTGCCTTTTCTATACTAAAATTTTCAAAAAATAATTTTCTACTGTCGCAAATTTTAATTACGCCAGGGATTGCCTTTTCTATAGTAAATTTTTCAAAAAATAATTTTTTACTGTCGCAAATTTTAATTACGCCAGGGATTGCCTTTTCTATAGTAAATTTTTCAAAAATTAATTTTTTACTGTCGCAAATTTTAAATACGCCAGGGATTGCATTTTCTATACTAAATTTTTCAAAAAATAATTTTCTAATGTCGCAAATTTTAATTACGCCAGGGATTGCCTTTTCTATAGTAAATTTTTCAAAAAATAATTTTTTACTGTCGCAAATTTTAATTGTGCCAGGGATTGCCTTTTCTATAGTAAATTTTTCAAAAATTAATTTTTTACTGTCGCAAATTTTAAATACGCCAGGTATTGCCTTTTCTACAGTAAATTTTTCAAAAATAATTTTCTACTGTCGCAAATTTTAATTACGCCAGGGATTGCCTTTTCTATAGTAAATTTTTCAAAAATTAATTTTCTACTGTCGCAAATTTTACTTACGCCAGGTATTGCCTTTTCTATAGTAAATTTTACAAAAAAATAATTTTCTACTGTCGCAAATGTTAATTGCGCCAGGGATTGCCTTTTCTATAGTAAATTTTTCAAAAAATAATTTTCTACTGTCGCAAATTTTAAATACGCCAGGGATTGCCTTTTCTATATTAAATTTTGCAAAAAAATAATTTTTTACTGTCGCAAATTTTAATTACCCCAGGGATTGCCTTTTCTATAGTAAATTTTTCAAAATTTAATTTTATACTGTCGCAAATTTTAATTGCGCCAGGGATTTCCTTTTCTATAGTAAATTATTCAAAAAATATTTTTTTACTTTCGCAAATTTTAAATACGCCAGGGATTGCCTTTTCTATAGTAAATTTTCCAAAAACTAATTTTTTACTGTCGAAAATTTTAATAACGCCAGGGATTGACTTTTCTATAGTAAATTTTTCAAAAACTAATTTTTTTACTGTCGCAAATTTTAATTACGCCAGGGATTGCATTTTCTATAGTAAATTTTTCAAAAACTAATTTTTTACTGTCGCAAATTTTAATTACGCCAGGGATTGCCTTTTCTATAGTAAATTTTTCAAAAATCAATTTTTAACTGTCGCAAATTTTAAATACGCCAGGGATTGCCTTTTCTATACTAAAATTTTCAAAAAATAATTTTCTACTGTCGCAAATTTTAATTACGCCAGGGATTGCCTTTTCTATAGTAAATTTTTCAAAAAATAATTTTTTACTGTCGCAAATTTTAATTACGCCAGGGATTGCCTTTTCTATAGTAAATTTTTCAAAAATTAATTTTTTACTGTCGCAAATTTTAAATACGCCAGGGATTGCATTTTCTATACTAAATTTTTCAAAAAATAATTTTCTAATGTCGCAAATTTTAATTACGCCAGGGATTGCCTTTTCTATAGTAAATTTTTCAAAAAATAATTTTTTACTGTCGCAAATTTTAATTGTGCCAGGGATTGCCTTTTCTATAGTAAATTTTTCAAAAATTAATTTTTTACTGTCGCAAATTTTAAATACGCCAGGTATTGCCTTTTCTACAGTAAATTTTTCAAAAATAATTTTCTACTGTCGCAAATTTTAATTACGCCAGGATTGCCTTTTCTATAGTAAATTTTCAAAAATTAATTTTCTACTGTCGCAAATTTTACTTACGCCAGGTATTGCCTTTTCTATAGTAAATTTTACAAAAAAATAATTTTCTACTGTCGCAAATGTTAATTGCGCCAGGGATTGCCTTTTCTATAGTAAATTTTTCAAAAAATAATTTTCTACTGTCGCAAATTTTAAATACGCCAGGGATTGCCTTTTCTATATTAAATTTTGCAAAAAAATAATTTTTTACTGTCGCAAATTTTAATTACCCCAGGGATTGCCTTTTCTATAGTAAATTTTTCAAAATTTAATTTTATACTGTCGCAAATTTTAATTGCGCCAGGGATTGCCTTTTCTATAGTAAATTATTCAAAAAATATTTTTTTACTTTCGCAAATTTTAAATACGCCAGGGATTGCCTTTTCTATAGTAAATTTTCCAAAAACTAATTTTTTACTGTCGAAAATTTTAATAACGCCAGGGATTGACTTTTCTATAGTAAATTTTTCAAAAACTAATTTTTTTACTGTCGCAAATTTTAATTACGCCAGGGATTGCATTTTCTATAGTAAATTTTTCAAAAAATTAATTTTTTACTGTCGCAAATTTTAAATACGCCAGGGATTGCCTTTTCTATAGTAAATTTTTCAAAAACTAATTTTTTACTGTCGAAAATTTTAATTACGCCAGGGATTGCCTTTTCTATAGTAAATTTTTCAAAAACTAATTTTTTACTGTCGCAAATTTTAATTACGCCAGGGATTGCCTTTTCTATAGTAAATTTTTCAAAAATTAATTTTTTGCTGTCGCAAATTTTAAATACGCCAGGGATTGCCTTTTCTATACTAAATTTTTCAAAAAATAATTTTCTACTGTCGGAAATTTTAATTACGCCAGGGATTGCCTTTTCTATAGTAAATTTTTCAAAAAATAATTTTTTACTGTCGCAAATTTTAATTGCGCCAGGGATTGCCTTTTCTAAAGTAAATTTTTCCAAAATTAATTATTTACTGTCGCAAATTTTAAATACGCCAGGTATTGCCTTTTCTACAGTAAATTTTTCAAAAATAATTTTCTACTGTCGCAAATTTTAATTACGCCAGGGATTGCCTTTTCTATAGTAAATTTTTTACTGTCGCAAATTTTAATTACGCCAGGGATTGCCTTTTCTATAGTAAATTTTACAAAATTTAATTTTATACTGTCGCAAATTTTAATTGCGCCAGGGATTGCCTTTTCTATAGTAAATTATTCAAAAAATAATTTTTTACTGTCGCAAATTTTAAATACGCCAGGGATTGCATTTTCTATACTAAATTTTTCAAAAAATAATTTTCTAATGTCGCAAATTTTAATTACGCCAGCGATTGCCTTTTCTATAGTAAATTTTTCAAAAAATAATTTTTTACTGTCGCAAATTTTAATTGTGCCAGGGATTGCCTTTTCTATAGTAAATTTTTCAAAAATTAATTTTTTACTGTCGCAAATTTTAAATACGCCAGGTATTGCCTTTTCTACAGTAAATTTTTCAAAAATAATTTTTCTACTGTCGCAAATTTTAATTACGCCAGGGATTGCCTTTTCTATAGTAAATTTTTCAAAAATTAATTTTCTACTGTCGCAAATTTTACTTACGCCAGGTATTGCCTTTTCTATAGTAAATTTTACAAAAAAAATAATTTTCTACTGTCGCAAATGTTAATTGCGCCAGGGATTGCCTTTTCTATAGTAAATTTTTCAAAAAATAATTTTCTACTGTCGCAAATTTTAAATACGCCAGGGATTGCCTTTTCTATATTAAATTTTGCAAAAAAATAATTTTTTACTGTCGCAAATTTTAATTACCCCAGGGATTGCCTTTTCTATAGTAAATTTTTCAAAATTTAATTTTATACTGTCGCAAATTTTAATTGCGCCAGGGATTGCCTTTTCTATAGTAAATTATTCAAAAAATATTTTTTTACTTTCGCAAATTTTAAATACGCCAGGGATTGCCTTTTCTATAGTAAATTTTCCAAAAACTAATTTTTTACTGTCGAAAATTTTAATAACGCCAGGGATTGACTTTTCTATAGTAAATTTTTCAAAAACTAATTTTTTTACTGTCGCAAATTTTAATTACGCCAGGGATTGCATTTTCTATAGTAAATTTTTCAAAAACTAATTTTTTACTGTCGCAAATTTTAATTACGCCAGGGATTGCCTTTTCTATAGTAAATTTTTCAAAAATCAATTTTTAACTGTCGCAAATTTTAAATACGCCAGGGATTGCCTTTTCTATACTAAAATTTTCAAAAAATAATTTTCTACTGTCGCAAATTTTAATTACGCCAGGGATTGCCTTTTCTATAGTAAATTTTTCAAAAAATAATTTTTTACTGTCGCAAATTTTAATTACGCCAGGGATTGCCTTTTCTATAGTAAATTTTTCAAAAATAATTTTTTACTGTCGCAAATTTTAAATACGCCAGGGATTGCATTTTCTATACTAAATTTTTCAAAAAATAATTTTCTAATGTCGCAAATTTTAATTACGCCAGGGATTGCCTTTTCTATAGTAAATTTTTCAAAAAATAATTTTTTACTGTCGCAAATTTTAATTGTGCCAGGGATTGCCTTTTCTATAGTAAATTTTTCAAAAATTAATTTTTTACTGTCGCAAATTTTAAATACGCCAGGTATTGCCTTTTCTACAGTAAATTTTTCAAAAATAATTTTCTACTGTCGCAAATTTTAATTACGCCAGGGATTGCCTTTTCTATAGTAAATTTTTCAAAAATTAATTTTCTACTGTCGCAAATTTTACTTACGCCAGGTATTGCCTTTTCTATAGTAAATTTTACAAAAAAATAATTTTCTACTGTCGCAAATGTTAATTGCGCCAGGGATTGCCTTTTCTATAGTAAATTTTTCAAAAAATAATTTTCTACTGTCGCAAATTTTAAATACGCCAGGGATTGCCTTTTCTATATTAAATTTTGCAAAAAAATAATTTTTTACTGTCGCAAATTTTAATTACCCCAGGATTGCCTTTTCTATAGTAAATTTTTCAAAATTTAATTTTATACTGTCGCAAATTTTAATTGCGCCAGGGATTGCCTTTTCTATAGTAAATTATTCAAAAAATATTTTTTTACTTTCGCAAATTTTAAATACGCCAGGGATTGCCTTTTTCTATAGTAAATTTTCCAAAAACTAATTTTTTACTGTCGAAAATTTTAATAACGCCAGGGATTGACTTTTCTATAGTAAATTTTTCAAAAACTAATTTTTTTACTGTCGCAAATTTTAATTACGCCAGGGATTGCATTTTCTATAGTAAATTTTTCAAAAATTAATTTTTTACTGTCGCAAATTTTAAATACGCCAGGGATTGCCTTTTCTATAGTAAATTTTTCAAAAACTAATTTTTTACTGTCGAAAATTTTAATTACGCCAGGGATTGCCTTTTCTATAGTAAATTTTTCAAAAACTAATTTTTTACTGTCGCAAATTTTAATTACGCCAGGGATTGCCTTTTCTATAGTAAATTTTTCAAAAATTAATTTTTTGCTGTCGCAAATTTTAAATACGCCAGGGATTGCCTTTTCTATACTAAATTTTTCAAAAAATAATTTTCTACTGTCGGAAATTTTAATTACGCCAGGGATTGCCTTTTCTATAGTAAATTTTTCAAAAAATAATTTTTTACTGTCGCAAATTTTAATTGCGCCAGGGATTGCCTTTTCTAAAGTAAATTTTTCCAAAATTAATTATTTACTGTCGCAAATTTTAAATACGCCAGGTATTGCCTTTTCTACAGTAAATTTTTCAAAAATAATTTTCTACTGTCGCAAATTTTAATTACGCCAGGGATTGCCTTTTCTATAGTAAATTTTTTACTGTCGCAAATTTTAATTACGCCAGGGATTTCCTTTTCTATAGTAAATTTTACAAAATTTAATTTTATACTGTCGCAAATTTTAATTGCGCCAGGGATTGCCTTTTCTATAGTAAATTATTCAAAAAATAATTTTTTACTTTCGCAAATTTTAAATACGCCCAGGGATTGCCTTTTCTATAGAAAATTTTTCAAAAACTAATTTTTTACTGTCGGAAATTTTAATTACGCCAGGGATTGCCTTTTCTATAGTAAATTTTTCAAAAAATAATTTTTTACTGTCGCAAATTTTAATTGCGCCAGGGATTGCCTTTTCTATAGCAAATTTTTCAAAAATTAATTATTTACTGTCGCAAATTTTAAATACGCCAGGTATTGCCTTTTCTACAGTAAATTTTTCAAAAATAATTTTCTACTGTCGCAAATTTTAATTACGCCAGGGATTGCCTTTTTCTATAGTAAATTTTTCAAAAAATAATTTTCTACTGTCGCAAATTTTAAATACGTCAGGGATTGCCTTTTCTATAGTAAATTTTTCAAAATTTAATTTTAAACTGTCGCAAATTTTAAATCCGCCAGGGATTGCCTTTTCTATAGTAAATTATTCAAAAAATAATTTTTTACTGTCGCAAATTTTAAATACGCCATGGATTGCCCCTTCTATAGTAAATTTTGCAAAAAATAATTTTTTACTGTCGCAAATTTTAATTGCGCCAGGGATTGCGTTTTCTATAGTAAATTTGTCAAAAATTAATTTTTTACTGTCGCAAATTTTAAATACGCCAGGGATTGCCTTTTCTATAGTAAATTTTTCAAAATATAATTTTTTACTGTCGCAAATTTTAATTGCGCCAGGGATTGCCTTTTCTACAGTAAATTTTTCAAAAACTAGTTTTTATACTGTCGCAAATTTTAATTACGCTAGGATTACCTTTTCTATAGTAAATTTTTCACAAATTAATTTTTTACTGTCGCAAATTTTAAATACGCCAGGGATTGCCTTTTCTATAGTAAATTTTTCAAAAAATAATTTTTTACTGTCGCAAATTTTAATTGCGCCAGGGATTGCCTTTTCTTCAGTAAATTGTTCAAAAACTAATTTTATACTGTCGCAAATTTTAATTACGCCAGGGATTGCCTTTTCTATAGTAAATTTTTCACAAATTAATTTTTTACTGTCGCAAATATTAAATACGCCAGGGATTGCCTTTTCTATGGTAAATTTTTCAAAAACTAATTTTTTACTGTCGCAAATTTTAATTACGCCAGGGATTGCCTTTCTATAGTAAATTATTCAAAAAATAATTTTTTACTGTCGCAAATTTTAAATACGCCAGGGATTGCCTTTTCTATATTAAATTTTGCAAAAAAATAATTTTTTACTGTCGCAAATTTTAACTACGCCAGGGATTGCCTTTTCTATAGTAAATTTTTCAAAATTTAATTTTATACTGTCGCAAATTTTAATTGCGCCAGGGATTGCCTTTTCTATAGTAAATTATTCAAAAAATATTTTTTTACTTTCGCAAATTTTAAATACGCCAGGGATTGCCTTTTCTATAGTAAATTTTCCAAAAACTAATTTTTTACTGTCGAAAATTTTATTACGCCAGGGATTGACTTTTCTATAGTAAATTTTTCAAAAACTAATTTTTTACTGTCGCAAATTTTAATTACGCCAGGGATTGCATTTTCTATAGTAAATTTTCAAAAATTAATTTTTTACTGTCGCAAATTTTAAATACGCCAGGGATTGCCTTTTCTATAGTAAATTTTTCAAAAACTAATTTTTTACTGTCGAAAATTTTAATTACGCCAGGGATTGCCTTTTCTATAGTAAATTTTTCAAAAACTAATTTTTTACTGTCGCAAATTTTAATTACGCCAGGGATTGCCTTTTCTATAGTAAATTTTTCAAAAATTAATTTTTTGCTGTCGCAAATTTTAAATACGCCAGGGATTGCCTTTTCTATACTAAATATTTCAAAAAATAATTTTCTACTGTCGGAAATTTTAATTACGCCAGGGATTGCCTTTTCTATAGTAAATTTTTCAAAAAATAATTTTTTACTGTCGCAAATTTTAATTGCGCCAGGGATTGCCTTTTCTAAAGTAAATTTTTCAAAAATTAATTATTTACTGTCGCAAATTTTAAATACGCCAGGTATTGCCTTTTCTACAGTAAATTTTTCAAAAATAATTTTCTACTGTCGCAAATTTTAATTACGCCAGGGATTGCCTTTTCTATAGTAAATTTTTTACTGTCGCAAATTTTAATTACGCCATGGATTGCCCCTTCTATAGTAAATTTTGCAAAAATAATTTTTTACTGTCGCAAATTTTAATTGCGCCAGGGATTGCGTTTTCTATAGTAAATTTTTCAAAAATTAATTTTTTACTGTCGCAAATTTTAAATACGCCAGGGATTGCCTTTTCTATAGTAAATTTTCAAAATATAATTTTTTACTGTCGCAAATTTTAATTGCGCCAGGGATTGCCTTTTCTACAGTAAATTTTCAAAACTAGTTTTATACTGTCGCAAATTTTAATTACGCTAGGGATTACCTTTTCTATAGTAAATTTTTCACAAATTAATTTTTTACTGTCGCAAATTTTAAATACGCCAGGGATTGCCTTTTCTATAGTAAATTTTTCAAAAATAATTTTTTACTGTCGCAAATTTTAATTGCGCCAGGGATTGCCTTTTCTTCAGTAAATAGTTCAAAAACTAATTTTATACTGTCGCAAATTTTAATTACGCCAGGGATTGCCTTTTCTATAGTAAATTTTTCACAAATTAATTTTTTACTGTCGCAAATATTAAATACGCCAGGGATTGCCTTTTCTATGGTAAATTTTTCAAAAACTAATTTATTACTGTCGCAAATTTTAATTACGCCAGGGATTGCCTTTCTATAGTAAATTATTCAAAAAATAATTTTTTACTGTCGCAAATTTTAAATACGCCAGGGATTGCCTTTTCTATATTAAATTTTGCAAAAAAATAATTTTTTACTGTCGCAAATTTTAACTACGCCAGGGATTGCCTTTTCTATAGTAAATTTTTCAAAATTTAATTTTATACTGTCGCAAATTTAATTGCGCCAGGGATTGCCTTTTCTATAGTAAATTATTCAAAAAATATTTTTTTACTTTCGCAAATTTTAAATACGCCAGGGATTGCCTTTTCTATAGTAAATTTTCCAAAAACTAATTTTTTACTGTCGAAAATTTTAATAACGCCAGGGATTGACTTTTCTATAGTAAATTTTTCAAAAACTAATTTTTTTACTGTCGCAAATTTTAATTACGCCAGGGATTGCATTTTCTATAGTAAATTTTTTCAAAAATTAATTTTTTACTGTCGCAAATTTTAAATACGCCAGGGATTTGCCTTTTCTATAGTAAATTTTCAAAAATTAATTTTTTGCTGTCGCAAATTTTAAATACGCCAGGGATTGCCTTTTCTATACTAAATTTTTCAAAAAATAATTTTCTACTGTCGGAAATTTTAATTACGCCAAGGATTGCCTTTTCTATAGTAAATTTTTCAAAAAATAATTTTTTACTGTCGCAAATTTTAATTGCGCCAGGGATTGCCTTTTCTAAAGTAAATTTTTCAAAAATTAATTATTTACTGTCGCAAATTTTAAATACGCCAGGTATTGCCTTTTCTACAGTAAATTTTTCAAAAATAATTTTCTACTGTCGCAAATTTTAATTACGCCAGGGATTGCCTTTTCTATAGTAAATTTTTTACTGTCGCAAATTTTAATTACGCCAGGGATTGCCTTTTCTATAGTAAATTTTACAAAATTTAATTTTATACTGTCGCAAATTTTAATTGCGCCAGGGATTGCCTTTTCTATAGTAAATTATTCAAAAAATAATTTTTTACTTTCGCAAATTTTAAATACGCCAGGGATTGCCTTTTCTATAGAAAATTTTTCAAAAACTAATTTTTTACTGTCGGAAATTTTAATTACGCCAGGGATTGCCTTTTCTATAGTAAATTTTTCAAAAAATAATTTTTTACTGTCGCAAATTTTAATTGCGCCAGGGATTGCCTTTTCTATAGTAAATTTTTCAAAAATTAATTATTTACTGTAGCAAATTTTAAATACGCCAGGTATTGCCTTTTCTACAGTAAATTTTTCAAAATAATTTTCTACTGTCGCAAATTTTAATTACGCCAGGGATTGCCTTTTCCATAGTAAATTTTTCAAAAAAATAATTTTTTACTGTCGCAAATTTTAATTACGCCAGGGATTGCCTTTTCTATAGTAAATTTTTCAAAATATAATTTTATACTGTCGCAAATTTTAATTGCGCCAGGGATTTCCTTTTCTATAGTATATTATTCAAAAAATAATTTTTTACTGTCGCAAATTTTAATTGCGCCAGGGATTGCCTTTTCTATAGTAAATTATTCAAAAAATAATTTTTTACTTTCGCAAATTTTAAATACGCCAGGGATTGCCTTTTCTATAGTAAATTTTTCAAAAACTAATTTTTTAATGTCGAAAATTTTAATTACGCCAGGGATTGCCTTTTCTACAGTAAATTTTTCAAAAAATAATTTTCTACTGTCGCAAATTTTAAATACGTCAGGGATTGCCTTTTCTATAGTAAATTTTTCAAAATTTAATTTTAAACTGTCGCAAATTTTAAATCCGCCAGGGATTGCCTTTTCTATAGTAAATTATTCAAAAAATAATTTTTTACTGTCGCAAATTTTAAATACGCCATGGATTGCCCCTTCTATAGTAAATTTTGCAAAAAATAATTTTTTACTGTCGCAAATTTTAATTGCGCCAGGGATTGCAATTTTTCAAAAATTAATTTTTTACTGTCGCAAATTTTAAATACGCCAGGGATTGCCTTTTCTATAGTAAATTTTTCAAAATATAATTTTTTACTGTCGCAAATTTTAATTGCGCCAGGGATTGCCTTTTCTACAGTAAATTTTTCAAAAACTAGTTTTATACTGTCGCAAATTTTAATTACGCTAGGGATTACCTTTTCTATAGTAAATTTTCACAAATTAATTTTTTACTGTCGCAAATTTTAAATACGCCAGGGATTGCCTTTTCTATAGTAAATTTTTCAAAAAATAATTTTTTACTGTCGCAAATTTTAATTGCGCCAGGATTGCCTTTTCTTCAGTAAATTGTTCAAAAAACTAATTTTATACTGTCGCAAATTTTAATTACGCCAGGGATTGCCTTTTCTATAGTAAATTTTTCACAAATTAATTTTTTACTGTCGCAAATATTAAATACGCCAGGGATTGCCTTTTCTATGGTAAATTTTTCAAAAACTAATTTTTTACTGTCGCAAATTTTAATTACGCCAGGGATTGCCTTTCTATAGTAAATTATTCAAAAAATAATTTTTTACTGTCGCAAATTTTAAATACGCCAGGGATTGCCTTTTCTATATTAAATTTTGCAAAAAAATAATTTTTTACTGTCGCAAATTTTAACTACGCCAGGGATTGCCTTTTCTATAGTAAATTTTTCAAAATTTAATTTTATACTGTCGCAAATTTTAATTGCGCCAGGGATTGCCTTTTCTATAGTAAATTATTCAAAAAATAATTTTTTACTTTCGGAAATTTTAAATACGCCAGGGATTGCCTTTTCTATAGTAAATTTTTCAAAAACTAATTTTTTAATGTCGAAAATTTTAATTACGCCAGGGATTGCCTTTTCTATAGTAAATTTTTCAAAAACTAATTTTTTACTGTCGCAAATTTTAATTACGCCAGGGATTGCCTTTTCTATAGTAAATTTTTCAAAAATTAATTTTTTACTGTCGCAAATTTTAAATACGCCAGGGATTGCCTTTTCTATAGTAAATTTTTCAAAAACTAATTTTTACTGACGAAATTTTTAATTACGCCAGCGATTGCCTTTCCTATAGTAAATTTTTCAAAAACTAATTTTTTACTGTCGCAAATTTTAATTACGCCAGGGATTGCCTTTTCTATAGTAAATTTTTCAAAAATTAATTTTTTACTGTCGCAAATTTTAAATACGCCAGGGATTGCCTTTTCTATACAAAATTTTTCAAAAAATAATTTTCTACTGTCGCAAATTTTAATTACGCCAGGGATTGCCTTTTCTATAGTAAATTTTTCAAAAAATAATTTTTTACTGTCGCAAATTTTAATTACGCCAGGGATTGCCTTTTCTATAGTAAAATTTTTCAAAAATTAATTTTTTACTGTCGCATATTTTAAATACGCCAGGGATTGCATTTTCTATACTAAATTTTTCAAAAAATAATTTTCTACTGTCGCAAATTTTAATTACGCCAGGGATTGCCTTTTCTATAGTAAATTTTTCAAAAAATAATTTTTTACTGTCGCAAATTTTAATTGCGCCAGGGATTGCCTTTTCTATAGTAAATCTTTCAAAAATTAATTTTTTACTGTCGCAAACTTTAAATACGCCAGGTATTGCTTTTTCTACAGTAAATTTTTCAAAAATAATTTTCTACTGTCGCAAATTTTAATTACGCCAGGGATTGCCTTTATATAGTAAATTTTTCAAAAATTAATTTTCTACTGTCGCAAATTTTACTTACGCCAGGGATTGCCTTTTCTATAGTAAATTTTACAAAAAAATAATTTTCTACTGTCGCAAATGTTAATTGCGCCAGGGATTGCCTTTTCTATAGTAAATTTTTCAAAAAATAATTTCTACTGTCGCAAATTTTAAATACGCCAGGGATTGCCTTTTCTATATTAAATTTTGCAAAAAAATAATTTTTTACTGTCGCAAATTTTAATTACCCCAGGGATTGCCTTTTCTATAGTAAATTTTTTCAAATTTAATTTTATACTGTCGCAAATTTAATTGCGCCAGGGATTGCCTTTTCTATAGTAAATTATTCAAAAAATATTTTTTTACTTTCGCAAATTTTAAATACGCCAGGGATTGCCTTTTCTATAGTAAATTTTTCAAAAACTAATTTTTTACTGTCGAAAATTTTAATAACGCCAGGGATTGACTTTTCTATAGTAAATTTTTCAAAAACTAATTTTTTACTGTCGCAAATTTTAATTACGCCAGGGGGATTGCATTTTCTATAGTAAATTTTTCAAAATTAATTTTTACTGTCGCAAATTTTAAATACGCCAGGGATTGCCTTTTCTATAGTAAATTTTTCAAAAACTAATTTTTTACTTTCGAAAATTTTAATTACGCCAGGGATTGCCTTTTTTATAGTAAATTTTTCAAAAACTAATTTTTACTGTCGCAAATTTTAATTACGCCAGGGATTGCCTTTTCTATAGTAAATTTTTCAAAAATTAATTTTTTGCTGTCGCAAATTTTAAATACGCCAGGGATTGCCTTTTCTATACTAAATTTTTCAAAAAATAATTTTCTACTGTCGGAAATTTTAATTACGCCAGGGATTGCCTTTTCTATAGTAAATTTTCAAAAAATAATTTTTTACTGTCGCAAATTTTAATTGCGCCACGGATTGCCTTTTCTATAGCAAATTTTTCAAAAATTAATTATTTACTGTCGCAAATTTTAAATACGCCAGGTATTGCCTTTTCTACAGTAAATTTTTCAAAAATAATTTTCTACTGTCGCAAATTTTAATTACGCCAGGGATTGCCTTTTCTATAGTAAATTTTTTACTGTCGCAAATTTTAATTACGCCAGGGATTGCCTTTTCTATAGTAAATTTTTCAAAATTTAATTTTATACTGTCGCAAATTTTAATTGCGCCAGGGATTTCCTTTTCTATAGTAAATTATTCAAAAAATAATTTTTTTACTTTCGCAAATTTTAAATACGCCAGGGATTGCCTTTTCTATAGTAAAATTTTTCAAAAACTAATTTTTTACTGTCGGAAATTTTAATTACGCCAGGGATTGCCTTTCTATAGTAAATTTTTCAAAAAATAATTTTTTACTGTCGCATATTTTAATTGCGCCAGGGATTGCCTTTTCTATAGGTAAATTTTTCAAAAATTAATTATTTACTGTCGCAAATTTTAAATACGCCAGGTATTGCCTTTTCTACAGTAAATTTTTCAAAAATAATTTTCTACTGTCGCAAATTTTAATTACGCCAGGGATTGCCTTTTCTATAGTAAATTTTCAAAAAAATAATTTTTTACTGTCGCAAATTTTAATTACGCCAGGGGATTGCCTTTTCTATAGTAAATTTTTCAAAATTTAATTTTATACTGTCGCAAATTTTAATTGCGCCAGGGATTGCCTTTTCTATAGTAAATTATTCAAAAATTATTTTTTACTTTCGCAAATTTTAAATACGCCAGGGATTGCCTTTTCTATAGTAAATTTTCAAAAACTAATTTTTTACTGTCGAAAATTTTAATAACGCAAGGGGTTGACTTTTCTATAGTAAATTTTTCAAAAACTAATTTTTTACTGTCGCAAATTTTAATTACGACAGGGATTGCATTTTCTATAGTAAATTTTTTATAAAATTAATTTTTTACTGTCGCAAATTTTAAATACGGCCTTTTCTATAGTAAATTTTCAAAAACTATTTTTTTACTGTCGAAAATTTTAATTACGCCAGGGATTGCCTTTTCTATAGTAAATTTTTCAAAAACTATTTTTTTACTGTCGCAAATTTTAATTACGCCAGAGATTGCCTTTTCTATAGTAAATTTTTCAAAAATTAATTTTTTGCTGTCGCAAATTTTAAACACGCCAGGGATTGCCTTTTCTATACTAAATTTTTCAAAAAATATTTTCTACTGTCGGAAATTTTAATTACGCCAGGGATTGCCTTTTCTATAGTAAATTTTTCAAAAATAATTTTTTACTGTCACAAATTTTAATTGCGCCAGGGATTGCCTTTTCTATAGTAAATTTTTCAAAAATTAATTATTTACTGTCGCAAATTTTAAATACGCAAGGTATTGCCTTTCTACAGTAAATTTTTCAAAAATAATTTTCTACTGTCGCAAATTTTAATTACGCCAGGGATTGCCTTTTTCTATAGTAAATTTTTCAAAAAAATAATTTTTTACTGTCGCAAATTTTAATTACGCCAGGGATTGCCTTTTCTATAGTAAATTTTTCAGAATTTAATTTTATACTGTCGCAAATTTTAATTGCGCCAGGGATTGCCTTTTCTATAGTAAATTATTCAAAAAATAATTTTTTACTTTCGCAAATTTAAATATGCCAGGGATTGCCTTTTCTATAGTAAATTTTTCAAAAACTAATTTTTTACTGTCGAAAATTTTAATAACGCCAGGGATTGACTTTTCTATAGTAAATTTTTCAAAATTAATTATTTACTGTCGCAAATTTTAAATACGCCAGGTATTGCCTTTTCTACAGTAAATTTTTCAAAAATAATTTTCTACTGTCGCAAATTTAATTACGCCAGGGATTGCCTTTTCTATAATAAATTTTTCAAAAAAAATAATTTTTTACTGTCGCAAATTTTAATTACGCCAGGGATTGCCTTTTCTATAGTAAATTATTCAAAATTTAATTTTATACTGTCGCAAATTTTAATTGCGCCAGGGATTGCCTTTTCTATAGTAAATTTTTCAAAAACTATTTTTTTACTGTCGAAAATTTTAATTACGCCAGGGATTGCCTTTTCTATAGTAAATTTTTCAAAAACTATTTTTTTACTGTCGCAAATTTTAATTACGCCAGAGATTGCCTTTTCTATAGTAAATTTTTCAAAAATTAATTTTTTTGCTGTCGCAAATTTTAAACACGCCAGGGATTGCCTTTTCTATACTAAATTTTTCAAAAAATAATTTTCTACTGTCGGAAATTTTAATTACGCCAGGGATTGCCTTTTCTATAGTAAATTTTTCAAAAATAATTTTTTACTGTCACAAATTTTAATTGCGCCAGGGATTGCCTTTTCTATAGTAAATTTTTCAAAAATTAATTATTTACTGTCGCAAATTTTAAATACGCAAGGTATTGCCTTTTCTACAGTAAATTTTTCAAAAATAATTTTCTACTGTCGCAAATTTTAATTACGCCAGGATTGCCTTTTCTATAGTAAATTTTTCAAAAAAATAATTTTTTTACTGTCGCAAATTTTAATTACGCCAGGGATTGCCTTTTCTATAGTAAATTTTTCAGAATTTAATTTTATACTGTCGCAAATTTTAATTGCGCCAGGGATTGCCTTTTCTATAGTAAATTATTCAAAAAATAATTTTTTACTTTCGCAAATTTTAAATATGCCAGGGATTGCCTTTTCTATAGTAAATTTTTCAAAAACTAATTTTTTACTGTCGAAAATTTTAATAACGCCAGGGATTGACTTTTCTATAGTAAATTTTTCAAAAATTAATTATTTACTGTCGCAAATTTTAAATACGCCAGGTATGCCTTTTCTACAGTAAATTTTTCAAAAATAATTTTCTACTGTCGCAAATTTTAATTACGCCAGGGATTGCCTTTTCTATAATAAATTTTTCAAAAAAAATAATTTTTTACTGTCGCAAATTTTAATTACGACAGGGATTGCCTTTTCTATAGTAAATTATTCAAAATTTAATTTTATACTGTCGCAAATTTTAATTGCGCCAGGGATTGCCTTTTCTATAGTAAATTTTTCAAAACTAATTTTTTACTTTCGCAAATTTTAAATATGCCAGGGATTGCCTTTTCTATAGTATATTTTTCAAAAACTAATTTTTACTTTCGCAAATTTTAAATATGCCAGGGATTGCCTTTTCTATAGTAAATTTTTCAAAAACTATTTTTTTACTGTCGCAAATTTTAATTACGCCAGGGATTGCCCTGTCTATAGTAAATTTTTCAAAAATTAATTTTTTGCTGTCGCAAATTTTAAATACGCCAGGGATTGCCTTTTCTATACTAAATTTTTCAAAAAAATTATTTTCTACTGTCGGAAATTTTAACTACGCCAGGGATTGCCTTTTCAATAGTAAATTTTTCAAAAAATAATTTTTTACTGTCGCAAATTTTAATTGCGCCAGGGATTGCCCTTTTCTATAGTAATTTTTTCAAAAATTAATTATTTACTGTCGCAAATTTTAAATACGCCAGGTATTGCCTTTTCTACAGTAAATTTTTCAAAAATAATTTTCTACTGTCGCAAATTTTAATTACGCCAGGGATTGCCTTTTCTATAGTAAATTTTTCACAAAAATAATTTTTTAATGTCGCAAATTTTAATTACGCCAGGGATTGCCTTTTCTATAGTAAATTTTTCAAAATTTAATTTTATACTGTCGCAAATTTAATTGCGCCAGGGATTGCCTTTTCTATAGTAAATTATTCAAAAAATAATTTTTTACTTTCGCAAATTTTAAATATGGCAGGGATTGCCTTTTCTATAGTAAATTTTTCAAAAACTAATTTTTTACTGTCGAAAATTTTAATAACGCCAGGGATTGACTTTTCTATAGTAAATTTTTCAAAAATTAATTATTTACTGTCGCAAATTTTAAATACGCCAGGTATTTCCTTTTCTACAGTAAATTTTTCAAAAATAATTTTCTACTGTCGCAAATTTTAATTACGCCAGGGATTGCCTTTTCTATAGTAAATTTTTCAAAAAAATAATTTTTTACTGTCGCAAACTTTAATTACGCCAGGGATTGCCTTTTCTATAGTAAATTTTTCAAAATTTAATTTTATACTGTCGCAAATTTTAATTGCGCCAGGGATTGCCTTTTCTATAGTAAATTATTCAAAAAATAATTTTTACTTTCGCAAATTTTAAATATGCCAGGGATTGCCTTTTCTATAGTAAATTTTTCAAAACTAATTTTTTACTGTCGAAAATTTTAATAACGCCAGGGATTGAGTTTTCTATAGTAAATTTTTCAAAAACTAATTTTTTACTGTCGAAAATTTTAATTACGCCAGGGATTGCCTTTTCTATAGTAAATTTTTCAAAAATTATTTGTTTACTGTCGCAAATTTTAATTACGCCAGGGATTGCCTTTTCTATAGTAAATTTTTCAAAAATTAATTTTTTGCTGTCGCAAATTTTAAATACGCCAGGATTGCCTTTTCTATACTAAATTTTTCAAAAAATAATTTTCTACTGTCGGAAATTTTAATTACGCCAGGGATTGCCTTTTCTATAGTAAATTTTCAAAAAATAATTTTTTACTGTCACAAATTTTAATTGCGCCAGGGATTGCCTTTTCTATAGTAAATTTTCAAAAATTAATTATTTACTGTCGCAAATTTTAAATACGCCAGGTATTGCCTTTTCTACAGTAAATTTTTCAAAAATAATTTTCTACTGTCGCAAATTTTAATTACGCCAGGGATTGCCTTTTCTATAGTAAATTTTCAAAACAATAATTTTTTACTGTCGCAAATTTTAATTACGCCAGGGATTGCCTTTTTCTATAGTAATTTTTCAAAATTTAATTTTATACTGTCGCAAATTTTAATTGCGCCAGGGATTGCCTTTTCTATAGTGAATTATTCAAAAAATAATTTTTACTTTCGCAAATTTTAAATATGACAGGGATTGCCTTTTCTATAGTAAATTTTTTAAAAACTAATTTTTTACTGTCAAAAATTCTAATAACGCCAGGGATTGACTTTTCTATAGTAATATTTTCAAAAACTAATTTTTTACTGTCGCAAATTTTAATTACGCCAGGGAATGCATTTTCTATAGTAAATTTTTTCAAAAATTAAATTTTTACTGTCGCAAATTTTAAATACGCCAGGGGATTGCCTTTTCTATAGTAAATTTTTCAAAAACTAATTTTTTACTGTCGAAAATTTTAATTACGCCAGGGATTGCCTTTTCTATAGTAAATTTTTCAAAAAAATAATTTTTTACTGTCGCAAATTTTAATTACGCCAGGGATTGCCTTTTCTATAGTAAATTTTTCAAATTTAATTTTATCTGTCGCAAATTTAATTGCGCCAGGGATTGCCTTTTCTATAGTAAATTATTCAAAAAATAATTTTTTACTTTCGCAAATTTTAAATACGCCAGGGATTGCCTTTTCTATAGTAAATTTTTCAAAAACTAATTTTTTACTGTCGAAAATTTTAATAACGCCAGGGATTGCTATTTCTATAGTAAATTTTTTCAAAAACTAATTTTTTACTGTCGAAAATTTTAATTACGCCAGGGATTGCCTTTTCTATAGTAAATTTTTCAAAAACTAATTTTTTACTGTCGCAAATTTTAAATTACGCAGGGATTGCCTTCTCTATAGTAAATTTTTTTACTGTCGCAAATTTTAAATACGCCAGGGATTGCCTTTTCTATACTAAATTTTTCAAAAAATAATTTTCTACTGTCGCAAATTTTAATTACGCCAGGGATTGCCTTTTCTATAGTAAATTTTTCAAAAAATAATTTTTTACTGTCGCAAATTTTAATTGCGCCAGCGATTGCCTTTTCTATAGTAAATTTTTCAAAAATTAATTATTTACTGTCGCAAATTTTAAATACGCCAGGTATTGCCTTTTCTACAGTAAATTTTTCAAAAATAATTTTCTACTGTCGCAAATTTTAATTTCGCCAGGGATTGCCTTTTCTATAGTAAATTGTTCAAAAATTAATTTTCTACTGTCGTAAATTTTACTTACGCCAGGGATTGCCTTTTCTATAGTAATTTTACACAAAATAATTTTCTACTGTCGCAAATTTTAATTGCGCCAGAGATTGCCTTTTCTATAGTAAATTTTTCAAAAAATAATTTTCTACTGTCGCAAATTTTAATTACGCCAGGGATTGCCTTTTCTATAGTAAATTTTCCAAAAAATAATTTTTTACTGTCGCAAATTTTAAATACGCCAGGGATTGCCTTTTCTATAGTAAATTTTTCAAAAAATAATTTTCTACTGTCGCAAATTTTAATTACGCCAGGGATTGCCTTTTCTATAGTAAATTTTTCAAAAATTAATTTTTACTGTCGCAAATTTTAAAAACGCCAGGGATTGCCTCTTCTATAGTAAATTTTTCAAAAAATTATTTTTTACTGTCGCAAATTTTAATTACGCCAGGGATTGCCTTTTCTATAGTAAATTTTTCAAAAATAATTTTTTACTGTCGCAAATTTTAATTGCCCCAGGGATTGCCTTTTCTATAGTAAATTTTTCAAAAAATAATTTTCTACTGTCGCAAATTTTAATTACGCCAGGGATTGCCTTTTCTATAGTAAATTTTTCAAAATTAATTTTTTACTGTCGCAAATTTTAAATACGCCAGGGATTGCCTCTTCTATAGTAAATTTTTCAAAAATTAATTTTTTACTGTCGTAAATTTTAAATACGCAGGGATTGCCTTTTCTATAGTAAATTATTCAAAAAATAATTTTCTACTGTCGCAAATTTTAAATACGCCAGCGATTGCCTTTTCTATAGTAAATTATTCAAAAAATAATTTTTTACTGTCGCAAATTTTAATTACGCAAGGGATTGCCTTTTCTATAGTAAATTTTTCAAAAAATAATTTATACTATCGCAAATTTTAATTGCGCCAGGGATTGCCTTTTCTATAGTAAATTTTGCAAAAAAATATTTTTTACTGTCGAAAATTTTAAATTGGCCAGGGATTGCCTCTTCTATAGTAAATTTTTAAAAATTTAATTTTCTACTGTCGCAAATTTTAATTGCGCCAGGGATTGCCTTTTCTATAGTAAAATTTTCAAAACTAATTTTTTACTGTCGCAAATTTTAATTACGCCAGGGATTGCCTTGTCTATAGTAAATTATTCAAAAAATAATTTTTTACTGTCGCAAGTTTTAATTGCGCCAGGGATTGCCTTTTCTACAGTAAATTCTGCAAAAAATATTTTTTTACGGTCGCAAATTTTAATTGCGCCAGGGATTGCCTTTGCTACAGTAAATTTTTCAAAAACTATTTTTTTACTGTCGCAAATTTTGATTACCCCAGGGATTGCCTCTTCTATAGTAAATTATTCAAAAAATAATTTTTTACTGTCGCAAATTTTAAATACGCCAGGGATTGCCTTTTATATAGTAAATTTTGCAAAAAAATAATTTTTTAACTGTCGCAAATTTTAATTACGCCAGGGATTGCCTTTTTATAGTAAATTTTTCAAAATTTAATTTTATACTGTCGCAAATTTTAATTGCACCAGGGATTGCCTTTTCTATAGTAAATTTTTTCAAAAAATAATTTTTTACTTTCGCAAATTTTAATTGCGCCAGGGATTGCATTTTCTATAGTAAATTTTTCAAAAAATAATTTTTTACTGTTGCAAATTTTGATGGCGCCAGGGATTGCCTTTTCTATAGTAAATTTTTCAAAAAATAATTTTTTATGTCGCAAATTTTAATTGCGCCAGGGATTGCCTATTCTATAGTAAATTTTTCAAAAATTAATTATTTACAGTCGCAAATTTTAAATACGCCAGGGATTGCCTTTTCTATAGTAAATTTTCAAAAATAATTTTCTACTGTCGCAAATTTTAATTTCGCCAGGGATTGCCTTTTCTATAGTAAATTTTTCAAAAATTAATTTTCTGCTGTCGCAAATTTTACTTACGCAGGGATTGCCTTTTCTATAGTAAATTTTACACAAAATAATTTTCTACTGTCGCAAATTTTAATTGCGCCAGGGATTGCCTTTTCTATAGTAAATTTTTCAAAAATAATTTTCTACTGTCGCATATTTTAATTACGCCAGGGATTGCCTTTTCTATAGTAAATTTTCCAAAAATAATTTTTTACTGTCGCAAATTTTAAATACGCCAGGGATTGCCTTTTCTATAGTAAATTTTTCAAAAAATAATTTTCTACTGTCGCAAATTTTAATTACGCCAGGGATTGCCTTTTCTATAGTAAATTTTTCAAAAATTAATTTTTTACTGTCGCAAATTTTAAATACGCCAGGGATTGCCTCTTCTATAGTAAATTTTTCAAAAATTAATTTTCTGCTGTCGCAAATTTTACTTACGCCAGGGATTGCCTTTTCTATAGTAAATTTTACACAAAATAATTTTCTACTGTCGCAAATTTAATTGCGCCAGGGATTGCCTTTTCTATAGTAAATTTTTCAAAAAATAATTTTCTACTGTCGCAAATTTTAATTACGCCAGGGATTGCCTTTTCTATAGTAAATTTTCAAAAAAATAATTTTTTACTGTCGCAAATTTTAATTACGCCAGGGATTGCCTTTTCTATAGTAAATTTTTCAAAATTTAATTTTATACTGTCGCAAATTTTAATTGCGCCAGGGATTGCCTTTTCTATAGTAAATTATTCAAAAATAATTTTTTACTTTCGCAAATTTTAAATACGCCAGGGATTGCCTTTTCTATAGTAAATTTTTCAAAACTAATTTTTTACTGTCGAAAATTTTAATAACGCCAGGGATTGACTTTTCTATAGTAAATTTTTCAAAAACTAATTTTTTACTGTCGCAAATTTTAATTACGCCAGGGATTGCATTTTCTATAGTAAATTTTTCAAAAAAATAATTTTTTACTGTCGCAAATTTTAATTACGCCAGGGATTGCCTTTTCTATAGTAAATTTTTCAGAATTAATTTTATACTGTCGCAAATTTTAATTGCGCCAGGATTGCCTTTTCTATAGTAAATTATTCAAAAATAATTTTTTACTTTCGCAAATTTTAAATATGCCAGGGATTGCCTTTTCTATAGTAAATTTTTCAACAACTAATTTTTTACTGTCGAAAATTTTAATAACGCCAGGGATTGACTTTTCTATAGTAAATTTTTCAAAAATTAATTATTTACTGTCGCAAATTTTAAATACGCCAGGTATTGCCTTTTCTACAGTAAATTTTTCAAAAATAATTTTCTACTGTCGCAAATTTTAATTACGCCAGGGATTGCCTTTTCTATAATAAATTTTTCAAAAAAAAATAATTTTTACTGTCGCAAATTTTAATTACGCCAGGGATTGCCTTTTCTATAGTAAATTATTCAAAATTTAATTTTATACTGTCGCAAATTTTAATTGCGCCAGGGATTGCCTTTTCTATAGTAAATTTTTCAAAAACTAATTTTTTACTTTCGCAAATT